>CM044958.1:30860599-31051253 GCA_024516035.1 Bactericera cockerelli
TCATCAATCCATCGATGGTCATCCACGTTTTGCTGGCTATTCCCGGCCACACTCGGGATGAGTGAAGTTAATACTTAGAGTATCTGGGTTGTATGTTAGGGCATGGTAATGCGCCTTTTGCGATGTGACAATGTAGCTGAAAGTGACGTTAACCCCAAATAAACACACGCCATACTTTATTCGAATTCAGAGTGCCAAAAATACTGACGATTATCAACAAGAGTGCCCTCACAAGCAATTCACTTTTCAAGCCGCGCGAGTTTCATGTAGGTAACAGTAGTTGCGGGTGGCGAATTTTAGAACGAACTTTCGAACCTGATTCCTCCTCAGAATGCGAGGAGTTCTCGAAGCCGTACACCCAGACCATCAACGCCCTTCCCCTCAGCCTGGACCCGGAGCTGCTGACCATCAGGGTGGGCAAGTGCGACCGCAACGCCCAGGCCCTCATAGTGGGCGGACAGAAGTCTGAGCTGGGCGAGTTCCCGCACATGGTGAGTCAATAATAACGCTCTTTAGAGGAAGGTAACCACTGCCAAAACCGCACATGGTGAGTCAATAATAACGCTCTGCAGAGGAAGGTAACCACTGCCAACGCTCTTTAGTCTGACTGGGGGACAATAAACAGGGAGTAGACCAGCATTGGCTTGGTTCTGGGGGCCCTAAGGCCTTGTCAATTATTAGCCTCCTTGTAAAGACAGTGGTAGAAGTGCTGAGTCATTCCTCCGCTGTCTGGCTACCATCGTTCACGATGACGCCACCCTATGATGATGAACCACTGCCAAAACCAATCGACCTCAACCATGAGGTTGAACAACGTCGACACTCCTTGAGTGGGATAAGACAGAGCAAAAGAAGAAGAAGAAAGAGGAAGGTAACCACTAGGTGAGGTGAATGCTCAGAGCATTTTTAAATATCTCTGAGAGTTTTATTATTAGTGTTATCACAAGTGACATAATCAAAAAAATGAGACAAAATCCAAGCATTGGGTTTGATCCGATCACGAAACCATGGGTCCATTTGTTTTGAGATTTATGTATTACATAGGTACCTACTAGCTGTACTTGGAAGATACCCTAATTTTCAAGATTTTTTTCAAAAAATACCTAAAGTTAAGTAGTCAAAGTGGTCGATTGGAGTGACACGAAAGGTGGAAGGGGTTCGATCCCCAGCAAGTAAAAAATGTGCTCTGTACAGATGTCCGGAGATCACACGTAAGGTAAAATGAGGTAAAACCTAAGGTACCACGTTTAGGTAAAATGTATTATAAGGTAAAATGAGTATTTTTTTTTTTTTTTTTTTTTTTTTTTTTTAAATAGCGAACAGTGGCGGTCCTTCGAGAAGGAATATGTTATTTGGGAAAAGGTGTGAGTTTCCTGCGTATGGAGGGTAACACCCCCGTGTGATAAAACCACGCAGTTGAAAGCGACGTTCGACATAAATTAAAAAAAAGTTATCCCACATTCTCATAAAGAATTCACATAACATGTTATAAAAATAAGCGGCCGCTATCGACCTACCCTACTACCCTCTTTAGGAAACAAAGATGCAACTCAAATTATGTATTGTACCTTAACATTTAAAAAAAAAAGATGCGTGTTTCACAGCCTTTTTTATTTCGTAGCCATGAAGCAGGAGCTACTGTAGACGTTTGTGGCCTGTGTTGTAGCCTGCCCATCCCGTAGTGTGCCTCCCCTCTGATGGGCAAGAAGTGACACAATACTTCCCATTTAGGTGCTGGGTCAACACAATTACATAAAACAATGATACACGTTGTTGACAAAAATTAGGATTTTTTTAATACGACATAAAAAACCATGCAGGTACAACAAAGAGCCCCTTGTTCTAATTAAGCTATTGACAGGATAGCGGCCTATCCTATCTGTCAAGGAGTAAGAAATTAAACACATGTGCTTATTATTCTGAATGAGCTTAAACACAGTTTTCAGTAATTTCTAGAATCAAGCGAAACGGGCGTTTCGCGGGAGAGCGCCTCCAGAAACTACAGTGCTTATATAACGGTAAATATAGTTTGTATGTATTTTGTCGTCTTGAAAAGTCAATGTTACAATGAACAAGAGACACGTATTATTTACAAAAGGACTTAGCAAGGAGAACGAATGAGGTGTGCCTTAAATTTTCTTTATTTTTTATAATGTTTATGACAAGAGTTTTACAAGCCATTCATTTTACGCAATGAAAGAGAAAATTTAGGCGTTTATTACCAATGATATCACTTCTTTTTAGGAATCATCCGGTTCTCCCTTTTTTTCACAGAAGTGTAATTTTTGCTGATCTCGCTAATTTGAAATCCTGATGGATCGAAAGTCCGGTCGAAAGATATTTCGGCCCTTGTCGAACTTCGCCCCTTATTTGAAATCCCGGTATCTCGAAACTCTCGATAACTCGAAATGACACTTCTGTATCTTGAATTTGTAGTCGGCGGTCGTATGTATGTATTGGTTTATGAATACGAAGAACCAGCAAGTACAGTTATCTTCTTTCATGTACAGTTATTTTTTATGAAAGATATTGGATAAGCACCATAGGATTCTGGAATTTCCACATTGCAATATGACATCATTATATTATGGTTCTCTCATAAATTCATTAATAACAATAATTACTTATTTTGCGCAAAGTTCATGGATAGATTAATAGAAAATTAAGTAAATAAGTACGTAATGTGCAGAGCAAAACATAAATTTATTGCTTGTTTTTGATGAGTAGGTAAATGAGTAGATATTACATAATTATGTAAAATAATAATTACCTATGTAATTAAGTAACTAATAAAAATGTAGGAATTATTGGGATTTACCAATGACAATATACACCTACTTTCATCTGAAAGAGCAAAATGTCAAATCGACTTGGAATTTGGACTTTAAATTACGGAAGACACAACCATTTCTCAAATAATCTTCCCATATCTTTATACTAATTTTAAAGCCTAATTGGAGACGGATTGTCTCAGCTCACTGGCACTTCCAAATCCAAAGCGTTCCTAATGCAAAGACTGTCCATTGCAATACAGCGGGGAATGCGGCTAGTGTGCTGGGCACATTCCAGTTTGTTCTACTATGGAAGATGTACAGGGTGCGGCGGTAAATGTCCCATTTTGAATCCCCAGTGTGAGCCGCACTTCTAATTAAGACAATTCAAACAAAGTTAGAAAGATGCACAAAAACTAATTTTTTCGATTCAATTTGAGCCTATTGGGCAAAATGATTTTATCAACAAAAATGGAAAGCTTATTGCGTGGAGAGTTATTTTTCGAAAAATAAGTGTATAAGTGTTTTCGAAAAAATAAGTGACATTGCACACCAAACTGTAACTCATCTGCATGGAGGGGTTTTCATGAAGTTCCCTAGGGTTGTTGTTTGTTGTCACTCCAATAAGCATATTTTGTTTATTAACACAGCCTGAAATGTGAAAATGGGCTTCATCACTGAAGAAAACTTCGCATCTGGAAGTAAGGGGTCAATCAGGGTTTCACATGCATTTGTCGTTGAATAAGTCTCGCTCGAACAATTCCTGCACCACTACCATTTGTAGGGATGAAAATGCATTCTTTATGAAGTATCCTCCGCAATGACGGTCTGATATGCCAAGACAGCAGCATGCTTGCGGGCTGAGCGCCTAGGTGACCGCAATATCGTCTCACGTACTCGTTCAACGTTTTCGGGGGTTGACACAGGCTGTGTTAATAAACAAAATATGGGTTATTGGAGTGACAACAACCCTAGGGAACTTCATGAAAACCCCCTCCATGCAGATCGAGTTACAGTTTGGTGTGCAATGTCAAACTCCCGCTGCACTGCTACGATACACTTATTTTTTCGAAAAATAACTCTCCACGCAATAAGCTTTCTATTTTTTTTGATAAAATCATTTTGACAATAGAGCTAAATTGAATCGAAAAAATTAGTAGTTTGTACATCTTCTAACTTTGTTTGAACTTGTCTAATTAGAAGTGCGGCTTCACACTAAGCGATTCAAAATGGGACATAACCGCGCCGCACCCTGTATATTACTGTTAGTAAATGTATTCAAATATAATATCTTCAAGTTGGGAGTAAAGTGATACATTTAAAGCCAAATTATTTTGCCCCAAATCTGCTAAAGAAGCCAGATAAAACTTTTTTTTTTTTTTAAGTGGGGTTTTAACGTCGCTTTCAACTGCCATGGTCATAATTCAACGACGGGGGTTTTACCCTCCATTCGCAGAAACTCACAAACCTGCTACTCACATTGACCTCACCCAGCCTGAGTGGGGCCGGGAAAAGCCAGCGTCACGAGAATTAGAATTTGAATGGTCACCCATCCAAGTCTTAACCTCGCTGGATGTCGCTTAACTTCCGGTGTTCTGAAGGGAACTGGTGTATTCAACATGCCATCGACGCTGGCTCCAGATAAAACTATTTTCTCATTAACGAGGGAATGCAACATCGATTTCGGGTACACTGCCTAGTGGGAAATCTTTGGAAGAGATATGTCTTATTGACTAATAAGATATGAGAGTAGTTCGATAGCAAAATAATTCATACAAATCTTTGTATTACTTCCCAGAAATTTCTAATATAAGAAATCGGAAGTATTGTGTTCGTTTTTGTAAAAAAAAAATATTTTTTTGCTCCGATTTCAATATTGTTTTTCTCATGTGATTGTTTCAGGTGGCTGTGGGCTTCAAAACAGGAAGAGGGCTCTCCTGGAACTGTGGAGGCTCCCTCATCAGCGAGAACTATGTGCTGACGGCGGCCCATTGTACCGACAGCAGTCTGTAAGTGCGGGTCTCAGGACATGGGAGGGAAAGTCATAGCCATAGAAGCGATAGTGTGCGAACACAACGGAGGCCCTAGACCCTGGTACCGTGTTAAATACGTGGCCACAACGGAGTCCCAAAAATAGCCTATATGAAGCTGTAGGTATCAGGGTCTGGGGTAGAGGGTGTGGGGTGTACTCCAGGATCCTCCTTGTGGCGGCCTATAAAGGAGGCCTAGACCTAGGTAGCCCGGTACCACGCAGAATAATCTACCCATGTTATTTACCATGTAAGCGGCCACAATGGAGTCCAGGGTATGGTGTGTACGGTAAACACAGGGTCCTCCTTGTGGCCGCCTACAAAGGAGCCTTAGACCCTAAGGTAGCCCCGGTACAACACAGAATAATTTAACCATGTGTTTAAATGTAAGCGGCCTCAACGGTGTTCCAAAATCGTCTACATAATATCAGCGTCTAGTTACAGCGACCTCGGTAGCTTGATTGATAAGGCGACGTACTTGTAACCTGGAGGTCGGTGGTTCAAGTCCCGGTTTCAGCGTAGATTTAGTAAAGCGAGTTTGAGTAGTTGTGATATCACGAAAGTGATTAACACAAATATGAAAACATTAAAAAAAAAAAACATTCATTCTAGTTACTAGTCGCAGCGACTAGGATCTAGAGCCCAGGGTCCTAAACAAAAAATAATACACCCTCCATCTAACTACCATTTTTATATTTCCCGTCTTTTCGTTCCAAAGACATGGCCGTTTTCGCGTTAATATACATCCAGTGTGTTCATATAGTTTATAAACACCTCAGCCTAGATATAGATCCGAAGGTTGCTGGTTCAAATTTGGCCGTGGCGGAACTTTCGTATTAAAATGTTGTATGTACCCTAAAGCCCTCACGCATTAAAACTTTATCTAAGTGACGGCCTCAGGACATGCAAGGGAAAGCCATAGCCACTGATACCCCAACAAAACTTTATGAACAAATTGTACAATATTGTATTTATGTCGTCTTTCTCTCCAGTGGTAAACCAGTGGCGGTCAGGTTGGGTGAGCTGAATCTAGTCCGTAATGATGACGGTGCCTCACCTGAGAACTACAAAGTCGTACAGGTAAGTTCTGAGGGTGAAATTAATATACAAAATCGATAACTTTAGTAATTGCTTAGCATCGTTTTTCCCTATCTTATACAGCACGCAATCCGGGACTTAGGGCGAAATTAATAGACAAATTCTATATCACAAGTCATTTCTAAGTGGTTGGTTTTCCCTATCTTACACAGTACGCAATCCGTGACTTAGCGCCACAGAGGTATTACAAAACCGTCTATTAATTCCGCCCTTACACTTCTTAGATGATTCAAACGATAAAAAACTCAACAGGTTAGCGATCAAACCCATTTTTTGGCAGGAATTGACGGCATAAGTATCCACAACTACTATCTACTGTTTAAGGCAAAGCTAATTAGGTAGATATGTTCTGATATTCAAATTTATAGTACAACTTTTCATTTGAATTTCTATTTTATTATAAGGTAAGAAAGTATTGTTTTCGGTAAGTTTTTTTTGCTGAATATGCCTCTGCAATACTTCAATTTTTACATCTTGGTATTACAGTAAGACTAAAAACAGAGAACAGACTAAAGCCAACCCTTACAAGCCAGGCTAACTTGCAGTTTTCTAAGGGTTTAATGGCTTTAAAAAGGAAAAAAAAAAAAAAAAAAAAAAAAACGATGCCAATAGTTGATCGCACAAAGAAATATGTGTTTCAGGACAAGCAAACTTAGAAATAAATTTATCTGGAGACCATCATTCCACCTCCAGCTGTAGCCAAGCTGGCTACAACAACAACAGTAAGAACTACGCTGGTCACCTTCGATGTAATTTTTGTTTCCAAATCCCTCCCCTCCAATTTTTCATAAAAAATATAATTATCTCCATATTCCCCAGGTGGTGGCGCATCCAGAAAACCGCTCCAGTGCCAATTATAACGACATTGCCCTACTCAGGCTGGATCGCCAGGTGGAGTTTTCCAACACAGTAAGGCCGGCTTGTCTGTATACCACGGACAAGATCAGTGAGAGCCGGGCCATAGCCACTGGCTGGGGACCTGGGCTTTGGTGAGTCTTAGGGTCACATTATAAAACAGAAGAAGGTATTCGAAAGAATAGAAACACTGAGATCATATAACATAAGGAAACCTTACCTATATAAATAGAACAAAATTGTGCGTCCAACTTTGAACAGCTGATGTCCTCTTTCAACAAATCTTGGCCTGTGATTGGTTCAATTTTTTTTTGTTTACCTAATGCAGTGGCGGATAGCTAAACATCCTTAATTTTCAGGTCTACACGAATTTTATATTACTACCACATAATAAGTAGAAAATAAGGAAAGTAAAAGAGGGAGCAAAGACAAAAATAACTAATAGGTAAGTATCTAAAAAGTGAAAATATTATTTTAGAAGAATGAGGTACCCACTCCTTCGCGAGAGAAAAATTATTACCGATCCGGCACTGATTTTCAAATCAGCTGATGGTCCTTTTTGGTTGCAAAGTTTGATACATCGGGTTCCCTCAATGGTATATGATCTCAATGATTAGAAATAAGGTAGAGACTGTCCCTAAACTCGGGCTATAGTGGTTTCCTGACGCGGCGTATACGCATCAGTGAACCGCGCAAGGGGAAAGCATCTTCTGGTTGTTTGGGGTGCAATAAATCTAAATAATGGACGGAATACATAGGCATTTCTTTTGGAAAAGACGCCAGAAATTTAATGTAATGCTGTTTACAAGAACAAGTTCAATCAACTTGACTACCACCAATACATACTTTCTAAAACGTGTCACAAGCCAACTTAGAAATAAATTGATCTGGAGACTCTGATTCCACTCCAGTTGAGCCAAGCTGGCTACAACATATTTGTGTTCCAAATCCCTTCTCCAATTTTTCATAAAAAAGTTAATTTCTCTATTCCCAGGTGGTGGGCAGTCCAGGTGTTCCGTGCAGTATAGCATTGCCTACTAGGCGGTATGCCAGGTTGGAGTTTTTCCAACATAGTACGCCCTGTCTTATACACGGACAAGATCAGTGAGACGGGCATAGCACTGCTACCTCTGGTTTCCAGGCCCCCTTATATTCGTCACCGAAAGGCGGTGGAAAATTGCCATAGGCAATATTTTTTAGGAATTGTATTTATAATTACTATTATTTTCCTTATTATATATTTTCTTTTTTCATTACAATAACTATTTTACTGTACATAAGCCCAGAACAATGGTTCTGAGCGTCCAAAGGGTTCACCCATATCAATCCTTCCAATACCATGACATCACACATAATAATAATTTCTCCTTTATTTATACAGAAGTAGCCCAAAAGATGTATCAATGTGGTAAAAATCCCAAATGGGAGGATAACTTGTCATGTCCCGGCTGGGTTTCGAACTCACGACCTCTGAAATCTCTGGATTCACAGAGTGCCGCCTTTACCACTGAGCTACCGGGACAGACAGAACGTAAGGACGTTTATAATCCCTTATTAATGTTCCCCACTTGCAGGTGACAGGTCCAGTGACATCCTGCTGAAAGTTGGCCTCAGCTTCATAGACAACAGGAAGTGTGCCACCCTGTACAGATCAGAGCAATCCTCGTCACTCCAGAGGGGAATCATTGACTCTCAACTCTGCGCAGGAGAACTGCAAGGAGGCTACGATACTTGCCTGGTAAGCTATTGTCAACGGGTTCGATATAGTTTCGAGCTTTCAGTTTAAAATTTCCTACTGAGCAAGACCTCCCTTTCAATTAAAATTCCTATTGATCAAGACCTATCTTTGAATTTAAAATTTTTATTGAGCAAGACCTCCCTTTCAATTTAAAATTTCCTATTGAGCATAGACCTCTCTTTGAATTTAAAATTTCCTATTGAGCAAGACCTCCTTTCAATTTAAAAATTTCCTACTCAGCAACCCCTTCCTTTCAATTTAAAATTTCCTACTGAGCAAGTTTTTATAATAATAATTTGGTTGAAATAATTCAAACAAATTTATTATAAAAACTTTAGTATTGGATTGCTATGAAAATATTGAAAGGATTTGCACAAGATAGAGAAGAATGAAGGACTGCCCGTTGTTTAACTGATAACCCCAAGATGTTGATGATGATTGATTAATACAGTCTAAGTGGATTAAGGGAACTAAGGGACGGATTTTTTTTCTGTTATATCCAGGTTTCTCTTATGTATAAAGAGTTATTTTCCATTAGAGGACAGGTAATTTTGAACTGGAAATTGTTTCTCTTATATCCAGGTTCGACTACATATATTTTTTTTAATTGAGTTTGTGACCACATAATAATAAGACTCTGAGGGTGTAGGTAGTAGAAAATGCCTAGCTTTAATAATAAGACTCTGAGGGTTAGGTAGTAGAAAATGCCTAGCTTAGACGTAACCTCGCCTGATGATTATCTTCCACTAAAGAGTGTTATTATTATTTTGATTTTCTCTTCTACAGGGTGACTCCGGCAATCTCACAAATGCAGTATTATTGTTATTATTATTTTGATTTTCTCTTCTACAGGGTGACTCCGGCGGTCTCACAAATGCAGTATTATTGTTATTATTATTTTGATTTTCTCTTCTACAGGGTGACTCGGGCGGGCCTCTGCAGGTGACCTCTGACTCTAACAAATGCATCTACAAGATCGTCGGCATTACCTCTTTCGGCAAATTCTGTGGGGAGCGGAACTCTCCCGGTGTTTACACCCGCGTGTCCGCCTTTGTTCCCTGGATTGAAAGTGTGGTGTGGCCTTAGTAGCGGCCACAACGAGGACCCTGGACCTAGTCCCTATATACATCTAGATATATAATAGAATAAAATATACCTTGTTTATATAAAATAAACAAAAATCTCATGTTTGTGTTAATCACTTTCGTGATATCATAACTACACAAATTCGCTTTAATCAAATCTACGCTGAAAACGGGACTTGAACCACCGACCTCCAAGTTACAAGTCAAGTTATCGATCAAGCTACTGAGGTCGGTTTATCTTGTCTGTATACTGCTGAGGTAAGACTGAAAAGTCCCTTTGCTCCAGCAGTCAAACAGGTCTTATATATTTTATGGGATAAAGACGATTTTCCGGGCTCCGTTGAGGCCGCTTACATTTAGATGGTAAGATTATTCTGCGTGTTGCCAGGACTACCCAGGGTCTAAGGTCTAGGGCTCCGTTCTGTTAAACCTGATAGCAACTCCGAGAAGAATAGTTATGAAATCTGTGTGAACTACAATGCTGATACAGCAGAACCTGGGGATATAAGAGAAATCAAATCCGGTCAAATTTACCTCTCTTTGAAACAACACATTTACAAGTAAAAAAACGAAGGAAAAAAAAATGTTTTTTTTTTAACTGATTGTTATGCTGTAATTATTAGCATGAATATTTTTATAAAAAATAAATATTATTCTTCTTCTTCAGGGAAAATAACTTCTTTAAAAGAGAATCCAGGATATTAGAGATAAAAAATAAATCCAGGTTTGAACAAAATTACTCAAACTCGCCTCACTAATTTTTTGACATACGAGAGACTCGAACCACCGACCTCCAGGTTACGACTCTGTCGATCGAGTTACTGAGGTCGGTTCATTATCGAATATTGCTTGTTTATACTGCCAAGTGCCTAGGACAGCCGAGGTAGAACTGAATTGTTCCTTTACGGTACCGGTCAAAAACAGGACTTATGCCAACAGGTTATCTTAGAAGCCAAAAACAAGAATGGCTTAGGATGGGTTCTCTGTATAGAAAAAAAGAAAAGAAAAAGAAAACAAATGATTTATTATTTTTATGTGTTTACGGATAAACTCTCTACATACCTACAATATTAACTTGAGAAAAGCAATATTGCTTTTCACACAGTGAAATGAAAATCACAATTATATACCTATCTTCTACTTACAATTATAAATCCATCCTATGACAGATAACATGTGTATTACATACGAGTGTCTATGGATTTCTTATTAGAATATATATAATTTATTTGTATTATTTTTTTAAGTATAATTTTTTATTTATTGTGTTGTACCTATTTATATCTCACAAGATTCTTTTCCAGCGTCTGCTGGAACATACACGTTTCATTTAAATGAATATAGGTATATTTTTGAGATTTAGATATTATACATTCTCAGTGCCAACAAATACATTTGTAATGTTTTAAATATACAAACAACAACTTTATTTACTTTAGTAGGTACTTTATCTACTTATTTGTGTGCAACGCTTTACTTATATACAAGAGTCAATTAAAAGTACCTCCTATTCAATCATTTTATATTTATTTTGTGTTTTATTTCAACAAACTTCTTTATTCATTGTTCTATTTCCTTTGTATTTTTCTAAATAGTCCTGATTGTTATAATTTGGTTTCAACGTTGCTTTCAACTGCATGGAAAATCACAACTGGTATTCCTTGTTACATCAGCCAACCAGAAAGAAAACGCCCTATTGTCTGGCGTAGGGAATAGTCAACCCCCAAGGACCGAATTATAAAACAGGATTAGCCTTCAGTGTAAGCCAGACCCTCCCTCAAGTCGGAGTTTCAACCAATCTCAGCGGACTATACAACTATACATACAGTTTAATAATTCGGCCCTAAGCCACACTGCTAGCTTTCTGGAAATGTTAATGTTAAAGGGTTTGTATTATTTGCTTAAGGGTTAAACCGTGCATTGGTAGTCAAGTCAAAGCGCTAGTCTGGTAACCCAGGTAGCGTAAAGATCCGTTGATTCGAATCCCACCTAATGCATTTATTTTTCCTCATTTATTTGTTTAGCATCCACAATTTTTCTAAATCAATTACCTATATTATATATTTATTCTTAGGTAATGTAACTACTCATACAAGTAAATACTCATTTTTCCACACGAGGTATGAATGGACCCCCGACATCTAAGTAACTACAGAGCAGAAAAATTTCTGTCCTGCTGGGGATCGAACCCAAGTCACCGTGTGTGCAAAGTTTCCGATATCTAATGAATGAGATATTCTCGGAAGTTATAATAACTATTTTGCTCTAACAGTGAAGTTCTCACGTGACAGTATAGTAATTATAGTATAGGTAGTATAGGTACATAATTATGTATATTTCGAAAACAAAAATAAACTTATCAAATCGATTCGTAGATTGTGTTATTATTGTAATGTTGTTTAGACTGTAGTAAACACCAACTCGGTAGAAGGTATAGATAACATTGATCCATGTAGACTTGTAGACTATGGCTGAATTCAGAGAGCTTTGGAATATGGAGAAAATCAAAAGAGCAAATAAAATTGTATTTTAACTATCATAATAATAAAACTTATAATGCGACATATCAATTTACTGATATTACATATTAATATTATTTTTAATAATAATAATAATGTGTTTCTTTGTGTTATTATATCACAATTTTAGTGGGTAGCGCAGAATTATAGGACTCTTCCGTATCTTTAATATCCCAGTATCTTATTTTTGATTTTCTTAGATTTTTCTTTGATTTAATTTTTATAGTTAAAAAAAAAAAAATATCTTTGTGTTAATCAAGTCACAAAGTTGTCATATTTACCAACCTCAGTAGCTTGATCGATAAGGCGGCGGACTTAGCACCTGTGGAGGTCGGTGGTTCAAGTCCCGCATTCACCGTAGATTTAGTAAAGCGAGTTTGAGTAGTTGTGATATCACGAAAGTGATTAACACAAGTATGATAACTTTCTAAAGTTTTATATATTTGTGTTAATCGTGATGTCACAACTACTAAAAATGGCTTTACTAAATCTTTGCTGAACTTGAGACTTGAACCAACGGCGGTTACAAGTCCGCCGCCTTATCGAGCAAGCTACTGAGGTCAGTTTTTTTTATTTTTTTTTATAATAAATTGTAAAAGAGACGACGAAGAACGATAATTTGTAAAATGCTAGGATTCAACTAGTGGTAGACTTGTCATCATACAACAAAATAAATAATGTGTTTTTACATAGGTATGTCTTTAAAATACTAGGAAATAGGATTGAAAAAAAAAAGAAAAAAAAAAAGAGCTTCTATGATTCACCAGCGAAAAATAATTTGAACCACTTTGGATGATCCCTCACGTTTCATTCAGCTTAAGCACTCCAGACAGGTCGATCATCTACCTCATCTTTTCCACTGGGAATACCTTCAGTCTTCATAGCTCTTCGAGTTTCAATTTCAGGATCCAAATTTATTTTGAAACCCAAACTGTCGTCCTTAAAAACTTGTGTGGTCCCCCACAAAGGTCGGTCGTCTTTGTCTTCAACTTTCCCATCAGGAGTATCCTCTACTCTGCCATCTTTCTCAAACTGCTTGGCGTCTCCTCGAAATGCAACATGGAATTTGTTTTGCAAAGCATCTCCATCGATGATTACTCTGTTGTCCTGATTAGGAAGATGAATCTTTTCGAATCGACGAAACGGTATCAGCCTTAAAGGTGCAGACTCGGCACTTGCGAAAGAACTTAAAACCGACGGAAAACTCACAACCGCGAAGAAAAACACGGAAAATAAAACGAGCGTGTGATGCAACATACTGATCCTGTTTCTAGATGGGAAATCGATTTCTTAATGACAACAGAATTAAATCAGCTAAGAAATGATCGAGGCGTAGGGGCTTTCTCATCAATTCCAAGTATATGGCTCTTATCCAGGTAAAATTCCCATGTTGAGATTATCTGCGAATCTGAGTCATTTTCTGTGAAGGATGCTTGGAAAGTTCGGATTAAATATTTGTTTTAATTCCAGTATACTAATTTTCTGTATCATTACAAATTCGTTATACCTCTTGAGTGCATTTATTAGTATTTACCTACCATGCACGGACCTATAAGATTTGCTCCTGTGTCTACCTCTCATCGTTCGATCCTGCTATTATGATCTGGGATTTCCCATGGATCACTAGATCTGGCAAACGAGAATAGCCATAGCCATCAATCCTTACAATCATCTACATCTACCTATGTAAATATCTGTATAGAGTGTATACTGTATATCCAATCACCAGAATAAAACACATAGCCCAAAGGCTATACTGCACTTGTATTTGCATCGATCTTCATTCCAAGTTCAATTAGGTGTTCTGGTGCTCATGTTCAACTATCTCCGTACTAAGCTAATTATGAATTTAGCTTAGTACGGAGATAGTTGAACATGAACACCTAATTGAACTTGGAATGAAGATGCAAACACAAGTGCAAATACTTGTGAAAAAATTCCAACTTCATGGGGAGGTATGCTCTGACACAACCGGGAAAATACGCAAGGGTTATATCCGGTCAGTGCTGAAAAAAGCACTAGGTATTTATAGCATTACCTACTTAAGATGGGTTATACCCGTCGATTCCTTAAAATAAAAAAGAAATGTCTTTCAAATAAATTCTTCTAAAGTGAATTATCTATCCAAGATTTGTATATTTTTTTCTCTCTCTATTTTGACTAAAACGTGAACTTCCAAGTCCTTGGCAGTCTGTGAGTGGCAGTTTCATTGCGGAAGTTCAAAGTTCATGTTGTTGAAAGTTGGTTATATTTCTGAAAAATAAAATAAATAAACGCCAAATAAAAAAAAATCAACGCTTTTTCTTAGTGAATTGTAATTTTATTTAGAGAATTGTGTAAATCACAAATGCTCAAACTAGCTCTATCAAATTTTAGTAAGCTGGGACTTGAACCACCGACCTCCAGATTACAAGTCCGCCGACCAATCGATCACGCTACTCGCTCGGTTAGTTTTTTTTTTCTTAAATTTATATAAAGACCGAAAATAATAATTACGAATTTTCCGAGTTGGAAATTAAATATCGATTTTTTTGTTGTAGACAATTTTAGATTAAGATTCTCGATGAAATTGATATTTTTCTTCCGTGAAATTTTCAATCTATCTTTGAGTTACATGCTTTTTTAATGAAAGATGGAAACCAGTTTGCTAAGATTGTGAGAAGATTTAATGATGATTTCTTTAAATTACAGGGAAAATTAAAATTATATTACAAAGAATTTTAGTTGTCTACATGTTTTTTAGAACGCGCTAAAAAAAATAGTTCTATAAGTTTGGTTCGGTACCGAATTACGAATTTAGAATATTTTTTTTTAATAAATAATTTTTCATTGGCTAAATTTAAATTTTTGTCTATCACATATATGCGTTTTGGCCAATCAGGTCTCTCACGTGACGAATAACCTTGAACCCCTTTGGTCCTCGGGCTAAAAAGAAGAAGAAAAATAAAATTACTTGATAATTAAAAAATGACGATTGGTTCGCTGGAACCAGTTTCAGCTGCTGACCGGTAATGAGACAGGAATTTTGATTTTAAAATACATTTAATGAAATAATCAACTTTGACATAACATTTCATTTCGTCTTAAACAAATATATATCTATCCTATAAAATATATAAGACCTGTTTGACTGCTGGAGTAAAGGGACTTTTCAGTCTTACCTCGGCAGTATAAACAAGGTATATTCTAAAAAAAATTTTTTTTTTTTTTTTTAATAATAATAAAAAGTTCGACATTGCTTACCTACATATCCTAAAGGTGATAGATTTTTTATTTTATTTTATTAATATTTTTCATTTGTTTAATAATCAAAATTGACATTTCATTTCATAAAGTCCAGTTTCAGTGAAAACCTTCAGCAAGCCAGGACCGTGATGAAGAAGATGGTGTTTTATCTCGTACTTGGCTGCGTCATACAATCCACCTTTTGTAAGTAGAAAGATCACTTTATTTAAACTACAAATTTATTTGATAACTTCTTGCGAAATGGGGTAATTTTCATAAATGAAGAAGTAATAGACGATTTAAATAGGAATCTCAGAAAACAGCTGCTTTTTACTTTCCTTATCCTATAGAAAGGAAAGTAATAGAATTTCTTTTTCTGTAGGTTTAACATGGTGGGGAAAGTTATGTTACACCCTTTTAATAACTTACCTTTTTTACTAGATAAAATAATTATCTAGATTTAAATTATTAGCACACTTAAATATTTATAACCCCCCGCCCCCTTGTACAACTCCCCCTTTAGGTGCATATAGTAAAAGAGGTAAAAACCTTGTTTTTTTAATTGGGAGATAAAGCATTTTATTATATCTCCCTTTGACGATCTATGCTATTTTAATCATAATGTTGCTAGTTATTATGTTTACCAATTCGTGGATAGGTTCATGTACCTATTGACCTGTCCTCGCTCGGACAAGGTAAAAGACAAAAAGAAGTCCAGCAAGTTGAGGCATGGCCGTGATCTTGATAGTGATTTCACGAACATATAGCCTCGCCTTTATTATCTTTAAGCATATACTCGTACCTACCTCAAGGGAGTGCGAATGATAAATCGCAAAAGTTTCATTTCGATTGGACGGATGATTGAAACTTGTAAACAAAAAACTTTTTAAAACCAAAACCTTATTTATAAACTACTTAATTATATACCTAAATAAATTATATTTTATTCACACATGTATATTATTATGTCATGATATATTTGTCTTGATCACGATCGTGATTTATCACATCTACTCAAACTAAATTTAATTAAATTATACTCAACTTGGGACTTGCACCACCGACCTATAGATTACAAGTCCACCGACTCATTGATCAAGCTGCTGAGTTCGGTTTTCCCAAGATTATCATCCCAAAGCAGTGTTTTTGAGTTGGAGGCAATATTGTAGGTACCTCGACTTTTGAAAGTACATAATTTGGTTCCAATCTGTGGGATATAATTAAGACTATCATCCCGAAGCATTGTTTTTGAGTTGGAGGCAATATTGTAGGTACCTCGACTTTTGATGGTAGGTACATAATTTGTTTCCAATCTGTGTCACAAGTGTCACATAATTTGTTTCAACACAATTTTTTGCAGCACTGCCATGCGGACCATCGGGTCAACCCATTGCGGGACCCAGAACCCCAAATAAGCCTTTCCAAAGGTACATCGCCCCTGACTATGATGATAGGCCGATATGGGGCGGCAGCACGAAACCATCGGCCGATCGACTCCAACTACTCACATCTACATCTCGCCCGAAGCCCAACATTCGGGACGGTTTGCCCCCACAAGGCAAGCTGAGGCCCAGCCGAGCGAGTAAGTATTTTTTTTCAAAAAATTGTTATAAGGATGGGGGGTCCTATTTTTTCAGGTACCTACCTACTGAAAGATGGAATCGAGGTGATTTGTTCAGTACGTTCATTTGAAATATTGTAGAGAGATGTTGTAATAATTTATGTAGAATGAATTCGCCTGCCATTTTAACACAGTTAAATCTCCTAGAAAAAAATCATCTGCCAGTCAGCGACGTCAGCGTTGAAGAGACGTTGATACACCACCAGTTATCGTTAGATCGCTGAAGTTAAACAGCATTCAACAAGTTTAGATTTTGGTGGGATGACAATTCAAATTCGATCTAAGCTGGGTGAGGTCAATGTGGGTATGTGAGTAATTAGGACCATCACCACAATATTGTAAAAAGAGTCATATCATAAATCACAAGCACGGTCTCCTCTCAGAACATCTATTTTTTATTTTTTTAGAATGTGCAAACATACAATCTAATTTTTTTTAGAATGTGCAAACATACAATCTATTGAGGAACATTAAGGGCGAAATTAATAGACAAATTCTAAATCACAAGTCATTATGGCTAAGCGTCCGTTTTCCCCATCTTACACAATACGCAATTCTTGATTTAGCGCCATAGAGGTACATATTACAAAAACGTCTATTAATTCAGCCCTTAGGGTGAAGTTGATAAACAAAATCGATAACTTAAGTCATTGCTTAGCATCGGTTTTTTCCCATCTAAAATGGTCCGCAATCCGAGACCTAGCGCCACAGAGGTATTAGAAAAACGTCCATTAATTTTTTCTGTTTTATACTGATTAAAAGAGAGGTTATTTGATGGCATGGATATTCAGAACTATTACCTGCTGATGAGAGCAAATAAGCTCGAAACAGCTGTCCAGGTATGTTCTGATATTCATTGTACATCTAGTACAACTTCTCACTTTTCTGTTTTATACTGATTTCGCCCCTATAGACGACAGTAGAAACGTGTAAACAACTTGACAGACATTCGCGGTATTAGTAGGAGTGCCCTTCTCATTGACTCCTGATACATCATCTTTGCAAACAGAATGACGCCAACGAAACACACCTGAGATGATCCACGTCTGGTGTTAATTACAGAGAAAAGACGTACGAACCTTGGTCAAGGCGATTCTATTAATTTGAATTTACTACTCATCACGACAGGATATTAAACATACCTGAGAACCCAGACGCAAACACTGTAGGTAACTAAAATACACTGTATAGTGTATACAGATAGTACAGAACCAATAATATATTTAAAAAAACACTGCCAATTATGGACACAATACTTCCTCGTGATTGTTTCACATTGTATACACGTGCCAATTTTGATATTTTATACACTAGTTGTATCTCCAAAACCACTTAATTCTGTATCGGCAAGTGGTGGACCTTATTTTTTGACTTTTTTGTCCAAAATTTCGTATTTTCTTAAATATCAGAGTTAAATTATAATTAATTAAAAAATAAATATAAACAGCCTATCTAAAACAATGATATGCATAATTGCATATACATACATTTCATCAAAATCAGGTGTACCGTTCACGAGATATAAGCGTTTAAGTAAAAAGTTAGTGGTCAGGCGCATGGTCTCTTTCACCCAGAACCGCTAGTACGAATTCGATGAATTTAAAATGGGACCATCTACAGAACGTCTTCTATATGTGTGCAAATCATCAAAATCGGTTGAGGAGTTTCCGAGATTTGCGCGTTACAAGGAATATTTCAGACCGACAGACGGACACAAAACCAAAGTTGCTCAGGAGGTTATGAAACGTACAGAAATATGAAAAAAAAAAAAAAAAAAAAAAAAAAAATGAAATGGGAGCAAAAAAATTTTTTTTTTTACAAAAACGAACACAATACTTCCGATTTCTAATATGAGAAATTTCTCGGAAGTAGAAATCACTAAATAACATTCTACAAAACTCATCTTATCACACATGGCGAATGATTTATGTTTTTTTTTTAATAGACACACTCAAATAATCACGATTATACGTAATGACGTCTTCAATGCATTTATTCATTAAAAACCACGTGCTTAATTGGTTAAGGACATTGGGCAATACTATGTAGATACAGGATGAAATGGTATTTTACGACTAATGAAACTGGAGATCAAAAGAAGCTACCAAAATAACAAACATGTAGTTTAAAGAGAGAGAGAGCTAGTTAATTGTGGGTAGCATCGATTTTACGAGAACTAATGCTAATATCTCATATCTCCAAAAAACCTGTGTATTCGAATATCAATCTCGTAACGCCGCCACTGGTGGTTGCCCACTCTACAACGACCTCAATTGTCCTCACAATGCTAGGGTAGGCCCGAAATCCAAAGTATAGAGTCAAAAATTCTGACCGCGCCCGGGTTCGAACCCGGATCACCGGGGGTGCAATCTGAGCATGCTACCGCTGAGCCAAGGTGACTCCTGAACAGAGTCCGACGTTAACCCCAAATAAACACACACACCATACTTTATCCGTATTCAGAGTGCCAAGAATACTGCCAATTCTCAACAAGGGTCCCGCCCACAACCAAGGCACCTTTCAAGCCGGGCGAGTTTCATGTAACCGTTGTACGAGGCGAAGACAGTCAAATAGATGAATTCCCTCATATGGTGAGTCATTCATATGTACATTGTTCTGAGAAAAGTGTCAGGAGTATTATGACCTCACTAGTAACATAGCTAAAAATACTCACATTATGACTACGACTACTAATAGGTATTATAATTATTTAACACTTTATTAGATATAAATGGACATGGACATATGTACTATACAAAGAATTATTTTAACAATGGAAAAAAAGGAAACAGTTTATAAAATAAAAATGAAAAAGAATAGAACTAGGACTACTAATACTGCAACTAGGACTCTATATTGTGTTGTGTGTGTGTGTAGTGTTTGTGTGGTGTGTGTGTGTGTGTGTGTGTGTGTGTGTGGTAGTGTTTTGTGTGGTGTGTGTGTGTGTGTCCGATGGGCTGGCGAAGCCTGCGGGTGTAACCCGCTAGTATACAATATCAGAAGAAGTAAAAAGAGAGAGAGAAAATAAAATATACACACGTCCTAACTAAAGGGTGGGGTTATTGCCTTTGACAATCTCTTCCACCCAACCTTTTATCTCTACTACTCCAACTCTGACTACGACCCTTATTACGATTACTTCCATTTTGGAACAATTCTCCCACCGTCTTCAAGGGATAATCTGGTGACATGAATTTCCTCACGCGGTAAGTAATCTCTTGTCCGTCCCTTCTTCTGATCCTCGTCCCTTAAGTGTGCCAGGCGTACTGTCTGCTAAGTCGTACTCCGGGTCCCACTACCACAACCACTACCACCACAACCACTACCACGACCACCCCGGGGCCCCCCACCACCACCCTCAGACATTATTTCGTCGTCGGAGGAGTGGATAGCCGCGTGAATGAGTTTCCCCATATGGTAAGTGATGGTTTAACCATGGTTAGTGATGGATTAACCCGTGTCAACAGGCGCGGCCGGTGCGAAAGTGCAGCACCCCGAGACAAAAAAGGGAAATACTGTTTTTTTTTTTTCAAGTTCAACCTTTTACATAAGGAAAATCATTACACATTTCTAGAATAATTAATTTATAATAATTGGCATGGTAAACAAACTCAAACTCTTTAGAGTACTAAAAGAGCGACACTACAAATGCCATTTTATTTTAGTCCAGTTTATGTGGCAGCACCCCTAAAACATTTTCCCACCGGTGGGCGCGCCTGGTAGTCAAACAACAGCAACATCGGAAGCGGAATAATTAAGAGATGGGAATCTTTTTCGGGCAAAACATGATGGTTCTGTCCAATTTTATTTAACTTTGGCATTTCTAGATTTGAACATTTAGCTTAAAATAGGACCTAAAACAACAGCTGTGACGAGACTTAGGTAGTCACCGTGGTCGAGTGAGTTAATGCGCTAGGCATTGCACGCACGGTGACCTGGGTTCGATCTCCAGCGGAGCAGGATTTTTTCTTCTGCTCTGTACTTGGGTGTTCGGGGTCCACTCATACATCGTGAGGAAAAATGAGTAGCTGCTTTCATGTTAGCAATGGAGGCAAAAATAAGATATTGGGATATTAAAGATACGGAAAAGTCCTATAATTCTGGGCTACCCACTAAAATTGTAATATACTGACACAAACAAACACATTATTATTATTTATTATTATAATGAGACTTACCGGACTACAGTCAAACCTGGACATAAGAGAACTCAAAGGACCGGAATTTTTTTCTATTATATCCAGGTTTCTCTTATAAAGAGGTAATTTTTCCTTAAAATGAGGTAATTTGGACCTGGTAATTGTTCTTTTATATATCAAGGTTCGACTCTAGTAGAATTAGAGCAACTGAAACTAAAATAATTACTGTTGTTATTATTATTATTACGTAACACTTTATTAATTGGACATATTATATACAACACGGATAATTACAAATTAATATACCATATAAGAGAACTAAAAAGAGAAAGAAAAAATAAATAAATAATTATATATGTCCTAACTAAAGGGCGGGGTTATTACCTTTGGCAATCTCTTCCACCCAACCCTTTGTTCAACATCGCAATTCAATTGCTAAATTTCTCTCCCCTGTAACTATATATTTTCAGGTAGCCCTTGGATTCGGGAAACCCGGAAGCCCCCTGGCTTGGAATAGCTGTGGCGGATCTCTCATCAGCGAGTGGTATGTGCTAACGGCAGCTCATTGTATGGACAGCGATCTGTGAGTATACTTTCAACTAGTATGTGTCCTCTACGAACGTGGTTTAATAATAATAATAACTCTTTATTGACAAGAATAATATTGACAAAGGGCGTGATTATTGCCTGAGGCAATTTCTGCCATCAAACCCATAATGGTTTCTTTGTTATTACGTCACAACTCAGAATTAGGAAAAGAACTTGGATTTGAAGCTTGACAAAATAATATTTATGTCTCATTTACCCAAATAAATGAGGAGAAATTTGACTAAATTTGTCCATATTTCAAAATAAGGTCTTTTTTTTAAAGTTTGTGTCTGGGCTAACATGTGAATTGTGGAACTAGGTAAATACCTATCTACAGGGATATGTTTCAATAGGTGAATAAATTTTGCTTTTAATATCTATCTACTTAATGGAGCGCGCGATTAGCTCAGTGGTTAAGCACTCGCTTTCTGCGGAAGGTCCTGGGTTTGATACCCCGTGCCGACGAAAATTTGTATTCAATTTGGTTACAATTGTTTGTAAGGGATAGCTTCCGGATACCTACAGGATGGGCAAGCTACAACACAGACCACAAGCGTCTACAGTAGCTCCTGTTTCATGGCTACGAAATAAAAAAAGGCTGTGAAACACTAATCTTTTATTATCTAAAAAAAAAAAAAAAATACCTCGTATGTGCCTATACCATAATGTGGGTTTAACGTGACGATAAGTTGAGTGTGGAAAAATATTTCATGGTCTCCGTAATATAAGCATAATACATAGATACTTATCTCCCGTGTATCCAATGTGTAGGCTCCTGCTATCAAGTGTTTTTCTTCGTAGTTCTGAAATGATTAGTGTCATTAATTTATTTTATTTTTTTTTGGTTAAAAGCAGGAAAAAATCTTTTAAAGACACCCAGGTCATCCTGACTTGAGGTGTGGGATTTCCACCCACTAAAAACCCACCTTCTCAAAGAGCTAACCGCACCTGGAACCGAATAAGATCATTACTTTAAGTGCGGCGCTGTAGGACCCTTCTGATTTCGTTGTAGGACCCTCCCATCTCTCTCTTTTATCACTATTACTTCTCTCACCATTTTCTCTACACGCTCCCAATTCTCTTTGCTGCTCAACATTTCCTCTATTATATTCTCTACATTAATTCATTATCATTACTTTTGTCTTAATCAATGAACCATTACTCTGTGCAGAGGCCCCCCTACCGTGGTTCGGCTGGGCGCCCACAATGTCCAGCAATCTCTCTCGCCCCAGAGCACCATAGAGGACATCAAGGTGGGCGCCATCATAGTGCACCCCGGCTACCAGGGCACCCGCGGGGACCAGAGCCTGTACAACGACATAGCGCTGGTCAGGATGCAGCGGGCGGTAGAGTTTCGGGCGGGCGTGCAGCCAGCGTGTCTGCATGACGAGAAGGTCATCAGCCAGCCAGCAGCCGTGGCTACGGGCTGGGGGAATCTCGGGTTCAGTGAGTACATAATTTTATTATTTGACGGAGTAATTTTTTATATGATTTTCAACATATGTTTTCCCTCTATCTTTTTGTTAGTTTGCTTTACAACAGGGTATTGAGTACCAGGCAGCCAGCATGTCTGCATGATGAGAAGGTCATTAGACAGCCAGAAGCCGTGGCTACGGGCTGGGGGAATCTCGGGTTCAGTGAGTGGATTTTGTTAGTTTGCTATATAACGCCGGGCTCTCCTGTACGGGTGAGCGTGCAGCCAGATTGCTTGCATGACGAGAAGGTCATTAACCGGCCATCTGCGGTGGCAACGGGCTGGGAGAATCTTGGGTTCAGTGAGTTCATGATTTTTTATTTGACGGCGTGATTTTTTATATGATTTTCAACATGTCTTTTCCCTCCAACGGATTGGGGCTAGGATTCAGTGAGTTCATGTTTTGTATAACAAATGTAATAATTTTATTGACAGAACAACTTTTTTTGTTCTGTCAATTCTCCTAATTGACTAATTGAAAGTCAATTTGTCAATTCGCCTAATTGACTAATTGAGTTAATTCGAAAAAAAAAAAAAAAAAAAATGCTGCTAATTCCGGCCTAACCCAGGCTGAGTGAGGCTAATGTGCATAGCTGGTTGATCAGTTCCCAGAGAATGGACGGTAAAATCCTGTATCGGAAAGACACCAGTAAAAGGGACGTTGAACACCAAAATCATAACATAACAAAAGTGTCACTTCTCGCCCATCAGAGGAGAGGATACGGGATGGTCAAGCTTTAAGACAGACCACAAGCGTCTACCGTCTACAGTAGCTGCTTTTTTTATACTTTATAATAAAAAAAAGACATATGTTGAGATTGTTGAGTAAAAATTATCATTATGAAAATTGAAACAATATTAACAATAAAGAGAGAAAAAAAAAAAAAAAAAATAGATAAATATAAATACATGTCCTAGCTAAAGGGTGGTGTTATTGCCTATGGTAATCTTTTCCACCCAACCCAAGCTTTTTCACGGCTACGAAATAAAAAAGGCTGTGAAACACTCATATTAAAAAAAAAAAGTTCAATTCATGGTGTAATTACAGCGGACGCCCCTAGTGACATCCTGCAGAAGGTGTCCTTGGACATCATCCCTCACCAGAAGTGCAGACAGCTGCTATCCAGTGACAACTCCATCCCCCGGGGAATACTGGACACCCAGGTGTGTGCTGGAGTTCTGGATGGAGGGCGGGACACCTGCTCGGTAAGTGGTTTTTTTTTTATGGCTTTCTTTAAAGTGGCAGGGTTCTCACATGTGAGCTCTTCCACTCAACCACTGGTTCACTTTAGGAGTGGAAAAACAACAAGTTCGACGAACGAATTCTAACATACAGGGTGTCCCACCAAAGTTGGACACCTCAAATTACTCAGCCCCTGAAAGAGTTTTTGAAAAATAAAAAATCCGAGGGTACATTATGCGGTTTTACTCAGGAACTATTTAGAACTAAAATTGTCAAATAAAATTGGGAACTTGGGACTCAAACCACCGCACAGGTTACGAGTCCACCTCCTTTATTGATCCAGCTCATCGAGTAATAAATGTACTTCAAAATTTAAGAGCTCTATCTTTACACTGGTAAAAAGATGTTTGCTTTTATAATTATGAGGTCTCTGATTGGTTGATTCAAAAACGGACAGAAAAAATGATTGCCACGAACGAGATTTTAGAATCAACTGATATAATTTTAATTTTGGCTTCAAGTTTGGTCCGAGCAACATTAACTAATAGCGGATTTACCAATGCCCCATTTACGACTGACAAAAATTCGAATTTTAACTGCCGGATAGAAGCTAAATTGGTCAGTTCATATTTGTGAGACCAATACGTCTGACTTTGCACTTAGGACCATAATTTTGTTAACCTTTATTTCTCTTTTAACCCTTTACCTCCCAGGGTGACTCCGGAGGTCCTCTGCAGATAAACAACACGATCGCCTACCGTCAAGGCTTTGTGTGTGGCATGCAAGTCATCGGCGTGACGTCATTCGGCAAGTTCTGCGCGGAGAAGGATTCTCCAGGGGTGTACACCAGGGTGGCGCCCTATGTTCCGTGGATAGAGAGTGTTGTGTGGGGGGAGGGGGACGTGCCGTCACAGAGGTGGTCCAGAGGGTTCCAGGAGGAGGGGGAGGGGGACGTGCCTCTACAGAGGTGGTCCAGAGGGTTCCAGGAGGAGGGGGAGGGGGACGTGCCTCTACAGAGGTGGTCCAGAGGGTTCCAGGAGGAGGGGGAAAGGGACGTGCCTCTACAGAGGTGGTCCGGAAGGGCCCAGGAGGAGGGGGAGGGGGACGTGCCTCTACAGAGGAGGTCCGGAAGGGCCCAGGAGGAGCTATTTCTCGATGATTATCTGACCTGGTTGCAGGGTTTTCAGTGAAACCCTTACAATTAACACTGCGACCTAATTAGATCTATTGTGACCATTCTCGATGATGGTACTAGGGTTGCGTATTCAAGGCATTTTTAACAAGCCGATTAATTTGAAAGAATAGGGTCGAATTATGAAACCGAATTAGATTTAATCTAAGTGGACACTATCAGCTGAGGTTATAGTGCCCTGTATTTGGTTGAAATCTAATCATGTTTCATAATTTGGCCCTTACACAATTAATTATATTGAATCAATATGTCTATCGCATGTCTATCGCATTTTTAAGGCGAATTAAAGGTGATTTTGATTTGCTCGGAGAAATGTTGTGTGTTTCATTTTGTAAAAAAACTGGCATCATCACAATATTTTTTTCAGGTTAAAAAGAGACGCTGTAAAAAGGAAAGTGGCATATCCCGACATTGAAATTTTGTTTGATTTCTGCAGAATTGTATCGATTTATCTTAAATATTTATCGATTTATCTTAAACAGGAACAGCACTTATCTGAAGACTAGGTCAAAGTCGGACTTTTTCAAAAAGGTACAACATCTCACTTTGTACGATAACAAGGCTAAAGCTGAAAAAAAAAGGGATGGCAGATCCAGGCAGGAAATATTGTCAGTATTCTCTACCACTAACGGGTGTAATCTTTTTTTCTGGAACACCCTGTATCTATTAAATTTTTATAGAGTAGAGAAGTACATAAAGTCGACGCAACGTTAAAATTTTAAACCAATCAAAAATTTGTAAATTTACTACTTGTAATAAAACCAGCAGTAAATATACCAGAGATCAGCAGTCTGGCTGGGGTCTATAAACAGGGAGTAGACCAGCCTTAGCTTGGTTCTGGGGCCATGTCAATTATTAGCCTCCTTTTAAAGACAGTGGTAGAAGTGCTGAGTCATTCCTCCACTGTCTGGCTACCATCGATCACGATGACGCCACCTTATGATGATAATAAAATAAACAAATAAAAACGCTAACGTTCATTGGTATTGAAGACACTAGATCTAACCAGAATACATGGGCGTAGTCAGTAGGGTGCAGGAAAATCCAGGGAGTATGCAACACTAGGTATTATGGATTGTTCACTAGGTATTATTGACTTTAATCATCAGCTTTCCCCCCCCCCCCCCCTAGCCAAAATCCTGGCTACGCACATGAACCAGTATGTTACTGTTTATTGTACAGGTAATTGAGTAAAAAAAATTTAAGTACAAAATAATTTATTCTAAATTAATATCACAATCATTTATTAAAAGCTATTATTTTACTGAAACATAAGGGTAAAGGCAGAAAAAGAAGAATTTTTTTGAGAGTTTAGTAAATAACATTTTTGGCAAAAAAAGAAAGAAAATAAATTGCCTCTTGTAACCTATTGTGTTTTAAAAAGGTCTTGTTTTTTCATATGGAGCTACTTGATACTTGAAGGTAGGTTCTTAACCATTGTCCAACAAATCTTGATGAACTGAAGATTGTTAAGTTAGTTCGTCAAGAAAGTGCACTTATCCCTGTTGAAATGTTGAAACGCGTTTCACAGAAGCTTCTAAAATCGTCTGTAGCAATGCATTGACAATGGCGGTCATCATCTTCATGATATTGTTGTGTACTAACCATTTGGAAATAAAATTGGAAAAATATTGGAAAACTTGCGTGGTTTCCTTAGGTAAAATATTATTTTCCACCTACTTATGTAGAAAATATTATTATTAATATTAGTACTCCACTTATACAGGGTGCACGACTGAAAGATTTTGAAATGCATAATGGTATCCCCGAAGACATGTTGGTTAACGAGAGAACGTCTGAATAAATGAATTCTACATCAGGGTCAACATCTCCGTGATGTGACCTTCAAAACGTGAATTAGTACTATAAAACAAAATGGGATTTGTTTTATAGCATAAAAAATTGAGGCTTCAGTTTTGAAAAAATATGCATTTCAAACAGGTCACAATCATTGGGGGACACCATATAACTGAAAAGAAGAAGACTTTACCTTTGTTGTCACAGTGGTCGTTTCTCAATGAATACACTTCGAAATTCTTTGACGCCAGCAGGACTTGAACCCCTACCTCTCAGCTCGCAGGGTCCAATCACCCGAGGACAGAATCACCTCTGTCCCGTGTGCATCAGACTGGTGAGGACAGCACTCAAGTGGACCTCTTTCTCCAGCCCATCACTCTTCAGAAGCTTCGAATACGCCTCCTTGTAGTGAGCTCCCAACTCCGCCAGCTTAGGGGAAGCATGCTTCCAGCAGAGCTTGGTCAAACTCTTCAGCACAATCTGCAACCTCTGCTCAAGAAACTTGACTAAATGTTCTCGGCTATTTTCCTGCGATGACTCATCAGGAGACGAATCGTCACTAGGAACGTCTTTCCCGTCACGCTCGCTAGACGTCTTGTCTCTTGACGAATTACTTTCGGCCGCCAGAAGGTTTAATGTGGGGATGCACTGCACGGCAATGGCCAGGGCGGCTTGGAGCTGTTTGATTTTGTTCTGCACGGACGTGGTGCGCTCGCCAATGTACTCGGCCAGTGCTATCCTCTCCAGCTGGACGCGCAGGAGCTCCTCTGTGTTCTCCAGGTCGGACAGCAGCCTCGTCGCCTTCTCGTAGTGCAGGGTTGCCAGCTTGCGCTTGTTCTCGCTCTCCTCATGGACACGATAGCTGTTGTGGTACAGCGAGGCCAGTCTGTCAACACAATGAGTCGCACGGTTAGCTCACCACAGTTTAGATCAGTGGTCAAGGCGTCGGTCTGGTAATCCAGATGTCGCGGGTTCGAAACAATCGAAACTCACCCGGGACATGACAAACGTTATCGTTCTATTCTATATCGTTCATAATAATACGTTTTGCGCTTACTGCTGGAATATGATAATAATAGTTTATTATCATATCCAAAAGCTCACATGCTTAAGGTTAGCTAACCACAGGGTCTAAGTGCCGAATTATAGAACAGGATTAAACTTAAGAAAAGCCAGACTGTCCCAAAAATCGGTCTATAGTGCCCTGGGGTTGGTTGAGGGTCTGACTTATCTTTAAACTTAATCCTGTTTTAGAACTCAGCTCTTAATATGACTACAGATATATCCAAACCTCACACGTTAACCTATGGAAGGGTCTTGGAATGACCACAGATATTTCTAAACCTGACATGCTTACCTGTGATGAATAGTAGCGGCCCGGTACTGATATACAACTTGTCTAGGACCGGGGGTGTCCATATCACAATACTTGAGAGCTTTCTGCAGCAGATCAACAACTTCCCGTTCCATTTCAGATCTATTATTTACTTTCCTGTTGCTACTGTAATGAGGAAATTCCTGAAATATGATGAAAGAAACGAAAAGAAATTTTTAGTTAAAGTTAAAAATTGCACTTAAAAGCAGACGAATACATCAAATAGCATCTAAATTTCTAGCAGCTAAACAAGGCGTGATGGTCTACAGCCGATTTTGATTGGTTCTTCTTGAAATGTTGTTGTAACCAGCTAATTATAGTTCTCGTAATGTCGATGCTACCCACTAAAAATCGTGACATAATAACACAAATAACTAGCTCTCTCAAAATAAAAGTTTAAAAGTTAACATATTTGTGCTAGTCACTTTCGTGATGTCACAACTCACAACTACTCAAACTAGCTTTAATAAATCTGAACCACTGACCTCTAGGATACAAGTCCGCTGCCGCCTTATCGATTTGGGTGGAAGAGATTGCCATAGGCAATAACCCCACCCTTTAGTTAGGACATATGTTTTTATATATTTTTCTATTCTTTTTCATTATATTGTATACATATATTGTTTCCATTTTTTTCATTGTTTAAATAATTATTTACATTGTACATTATGTCCATTTATATCATACTAGCGCTGTCGCCCGCTTTGCGGGCCGAGGGATGGCCAATGGCAGGTGTTGTAGTGGGAATTTCGAAAAATCCCGTCTTATTGCACATCTAGACTATAAGACAAAGCTTCCCAAATTTCAGCTTCCTAGGACCTACCAGTTCGGAGAAACAGTGATGAATCAGTCAGTCAGTCAGTGAGTGAAACTCTCTTTTATAAGTATAGATAGATAAAGTGTATGCTTTTATTTGTGGTGAAGCACAAAGCCTCTTCACAATTTTTGTGGGTAGCGCAGTATTACTAAGAGCCTCCTTCACATTTCGAATTATTCTATTATATTCATTTCTTTTTACTCTGGTACTGCCGCCACTGGTCGTTACTCATACAAGTAACTACTCATTTTTCCTCACGAGGTATGAGTGGACCCCGAACATCCAAATACAGAGCAGAAAAATTCCTGCTCCGCTGGGATTCGAACCCAGGTCACCATGCGTGCAATGCCTAGCGCGCTAACTCACTCTGCCATGGTGACTAGTATAGATAACCTCTTCCTTCCCAAGCGCTTTTATCATTTGTAGTGGTACCTGTTCGATAATATAGGGTTTGTACTGGTATCTGCCCAAGGTGCATTCAAATGACCAAACACTTTTCTGAACTCATGTTGATTTTAATCTTTAATGTGAACGGATCTTTACCACAGAGGTTTTTTCAAAGGAAGGAGAACTTTGTGCGTTATTATAGGCGGGACAATTTTGTCTTGATATGATAGCATTACCAAAAAAATGTGCATTCAGATGCACATTGGGAAGGAAGAGGATAAAGTGTAAAATAATAATAATATTCGATAAAGCTACTGAGGTCGGTTCTCATACCTGCGAGAGCACGGCCAGATTGTACAGCGCCGTGGACAGCTCCCAGGTGACCGTGTCCCAGATCAGAGGCTGGTGCTTGCGGCCGCCCAGCGCGGCCAGGGCCGAGGTGTAGTGGTCTAGCGCGGCCTCGTAGTGCCGCCGCCCCTCCCCCTCTGTCTCCTGCTGCAGGGCGGCGGGCGCATGAGCCCGGAGCCGGAGCAGGCGGCCCATGTTGGAGTGTAGCAGGGCCAGGTTGGCGTCGTCGCGGACCAGTTCGAACGCCGCGATGCCTTTGCCTAGGAGGGAGGGTCAATATAATAATAGTAATAATAATGATGACTATTTAGCAATAAATGGTCATACGGGATTTGGCGTTCCCGAGGCACCCGAGCAAGTGGTCAGTGATCCCTGGATGGTTGCAAGTATCAGCAACGTCCCAGGAAGTAGTATGGTAATTCACAATACCATATGAACACTGACTGCGAGGTATGTCAACAGAAGCGTAGAGACACCTTCTCTAAAAGTAGTGAGGCATGTCCTCATGAAAATTCTGTTGACATACCTAATGGTTCATAATGTGACCAAATGGCTGTTCGGATTCATCCGTACCCCCGAAAGTGCTTTCCTGTGGAAAAATCCATTGGACCACCAAGGGGGATAGCCACGGGAGAGAAAAAGATGGACATTAGAGTCCATCATAAAATTGCCTCCCCACACTATGAACCAAACAACTTCAGGAGACTTGATCTTCGGATCCGCTCCTGAAGTTAAAACACCAGGAGACTTGATCATATGATCCGCTCCTGGTGTACTACCCATTGAAGGGTAATAATGACCCTCCAAGGAGAGAAAGTGGAATAATAATAATATAATATCGCCTTATTTATACTGCCCGATTAAGACTATTAAAGTCCCATTATTCCAGCAGTAACCCCAAGACATATTATTATGTGGTAAAAATCCCAAATGGGAGGATAACTTGTCATGTGCCGGCTGGGTTTCGAACCCACGATCTCTGGATTCAAAGAGTGCCGCCTTTACTACTGAGCTACCGGGACAATATAAGTATAAGTAGTGCTTTATTTAGACTGTTAGCGCAAGACAGGTAATCCCATTATGCCAATATAATTCAATTCAAAAAAGAACAACAGATGTTCTATATTGTACCGGTAGCTCAGTGGTACAGTCGGCACTCTGTGAATCCAAAGTTTCCAGAGGTCGCGGGACATGACTAGTTATCCTCCCATTTGGGATTTTCGCCACATAATAATGCGTCTTGGGCTTACTGCTGGAATAATTGGATCTAAAGAATCCCATCTAATGCATGTATTTCTCCTCATTTGTTTGAGTATTGCCTTTATCCCATATTAGCTTATGTTGCTATTGGGGGTCGGCATTGTTGAACTTCATGGTTGAGGTTGTTAGGGTGGAGCACATTTTTTACGGCTGGATGCCAAACACCAACGATTCTATTTGGTTTTAACGTTTTGATCAGGACGGAGGAGATATACTCCATTCGCTGGGAAAATGCCAGCCTCTGGTGTTTGGAGGAAACAGAATTTTCTTCGAAAAGTCTGCTCCAACCGGGGATCGAACTCAGGATCTCTGGAGTACGGGGATTAGTCACAACCGTTACGTCACGGAGGCTGAGTGGGTTAAGTGGTAGCAAATGCTTTAAGCATTGACCTCGCCCGGTGGTTACCTTTCACTTATTATTATGAGAATAACTGGTGGTTAGTGTAGTTACCTTTCACTAGAGAAATATTATTATGAGAATAACTGGTGGTTAGTGTGGTTACCTTTCACTAGAGAGTAATATTATTTTGAGAATAACTGGTGGTTAGTGTGGTTACCTTTCACTAGAGAGTAATATTATTATGAGAATAACGTACTGAGAAAGTCCTGAGCTTTGACGAACAGGTCCAGAATTTCCTGCCGGGAGAGAGAGAGGCGGCCGGCTCCTTCTGACAGGCGAGGCCAGCCTCGTGCATGGCCACAGACCCCAGCTCGTTGTAGATGTTGCCCAGGCGCGGCCACAGGTTGCGGCGGCTGGGCTCGCTGGACGCGAGGCTCAGGGCGCGCTCGTAGCAAGCCAGGCTCGTCAGCATTGTTTCCTGAAATTGAGGGAAACTAATTGTAATTTTTGTTTAACGAAAAAAAAAAAAAAAAAAAAAAAAAAAAAAAAATAGAGAAACAAAAAAACAATCGGGGATGAGTAGTGGCAAAGTATGGCTAAGGCATTAACATCGCTATATATTTTGTTCTATATTTTTTTTTTTGTATATACCTATTTTATTTTCATGTGATTTCATTTCTCGTTGATAAGTTTTGGGCAAGAAAAAATAAAAAAATTGAGGCGAGATTTCGGGTGAGATCGAAAAAAACAGAATACTTCCGGTATCTATAGTTATGTACTTAATCGTATACACTCAGAAGAAAAAGAATAAAAAAAGTTCAAGTCGTTTCATATTTTTTAAAATTTAACGTAAAACGTCTCTTTCAACTGCATGGTCATGTCACGACGGGGGGTTTTATCCTCAATCCGCTGAAATTTCACAAAACCAGATACTCAGATTACCCTCACCCAGCCCGAGTGGGGCCGGGAATAGCCCAGCATCACGAGAAAAACCTACCTTGATACTGGTCAGTTGCTTGGGGATCATGTTGCACTCCTTCTCATACATAGAGGGGCCGTTGCCTTCACTCTTGCAGAGATTCTGAATCTTCCGCTCCAGATCTTTGTTGTGTGTGTCCACGTGGGCCCAGTCCTGCACAGCTTTGAAGCAACAGTCCCCCGCCCGGCCCAGGAGATAGCTGGCCAGAGCTCCGATGTAGGGCAATCCTGAGAGTAGGAAAAGAAAAATCATAATAAATATTTAGACGTGTTTCTTTGTGTTATTTTGTATGTTACAATCATTTTGTCTAATCCTAATCATATTGTTTAATCATATTCTCTAATCCTAATCAAAATGTCTAATCCTAATCATATTCTCTAATCATATTCAAAATGTCTAATTCTAATCATATTGTCTAATCCTAATCAAAATGTCTAATCCTAATCATATTTTATTTATTTACACTTTTTTTTACAAAACTATCAACAACAAAAAATTAATAACAATAATTTTTTTAAAAAACTTATAAGTATGAACCAAAAAATAAAGAACAATATTAATTTTTAATTACAATTATTATGTAAGTTAATATTGTTTAATCCTAATCATATTGTCTAATCGTAATCATATACCATTACCTGTATGAGTTCTACAGTCCAGCACAGCTTCAATATACTTGAGGGCATCTCCATATCTCCCTTCCTCATAGGAACTCTCCGCCAGGGCTGCATACACGAGACAAGCCTTCTTGTACAGCAACATCTGGGTAAGTATTGAATACCAAATTGTAAGAAATATGTTCACTTTTCCTCTGTGTTGTAAGTGAATATTTTCAACACACCACACACTGTACACGAAAGGATCCCACAATATTGGTTCTGGACGTCCAATGCCTTAAACCAACATGACACAATAGTTATGGGCTTGTAAAGTAAAAAAAGTACAGAATAATACATACAGGGAGTAGACCAGCAGTCTGGCTGGGGGACTATAAACAGGGAGTAGACCAGCATTGGCTTGGTTCTGGGGGCCCTTGTCAATCATTCCTCCACTGTCTGGCTACCATCGTTTACGATGATGGCACCCTATGATGATGATTATATGTATAACCACTATTAATAGAAAGGCAATTTGATTTACAGTGATAATAATCTTCACTTTGCCCTTTCCCAATCCTACTTGGGGTCGGCATTGTTCAACTTCGTGGTTGAGGTTGGTTGGTTGTGGCACATGTTTTACGACTGAATACCCTTCCTAACACCAACAATTCTCTTTTGATTTATCGTACTAATTAGGACGGGGGTTTTACTCTCCATTTGCTGAGTAGTAGTAGTATAAATATGATTGTATGAATTGTAAAATAATAACTGTTACAAAGGTTGGCAATTTTAATAAAAATAATTCTACTTAATATTAATACCTATTTTACAGAATTCATGAGTAAATTAAACTATGTGTAATTCGCTGAGTATTGTACCAGCTACACACATTAACCTCACCCAGCCTGGTTAGGGCCGGAAATAGAGATAAAAATAATAATATCGTTTTATTTATACTGCCCGAGTAGGACTATTAAAGTTCCATTATTCCAGCAGTAAGCCCAAGACATATTACTATGTGGTAAAAATCCCAAATGGGAGGATAACTTGTCTTGTCTCGGCTGGGTTTCGAACCCACGACCTCTGAAATCTCTGGATTCACAGAGTGCCGACTTTACCACTGAGCTACCGGGACAGACCCGGTAGCTCAGTGGTAATGAGGTAATAATAGTAATGCAGATGTAAAAAAGAAACAAACCCCGGGACTGAACCCCCCGTACCAGTGTCTAACAGACCTCACCTGCAGATGTTTCTTCCAGGCTCTGGAGTCAGTGGCGGCGGGTACCTGGGCCCAGGTCGGCATCGCTTCTTCCTCTTTCTTGCACAGGAGAGACCTTTGAGAAAAGGTTTCTTTATTATTACTTTATTAATTGAAACATTTAAAAAAAAAAAAATCAATTATTTTAACGTCGCTTTCAACTGCATGGTCGTATCACGACGGGGGTTTTACCTTCCATTCGCTTGGAACTCACAAATCAGCTGCTCAAATGAACCTCACCCAAATTGAGCAGCCCCGGGAACAGTCAGCATTACGAGGGTTTGAATTTGAATCGACCGTCAGAGGGGAGGCAAGCTACGATACCAATGTTTCCTTCTCTCAGAACGAGCCAATTTTTCCAATCAAGTTGTCTGGAGAACATCACCCCCCCCCCCCCCCCCCCTCTATCTGTAGTCAAGCTGGTAACAACAAACACAACAGTAGCACCTGTTTCACGGCTAAAGGTAGCATCACAGGATCACATTATATGGCACAGATGCCATATTTCCTATGGCGATAAAAAAATGAATGGCACATATAATATATGGCACTCACACGGTGCCATATAATGTGGCAAAAAACTCTATGGCATTGTATGTCTTCCCCCTTGCCATAGACAAGCCTGCCAGTCGTCACCATATCATATTGTAGACCATGTGTGTGATGAAGCACTCACACGAATGCCATAGATTCTGCCATACGTCTATGGCACCATAGAAAAAACTTGTCGTCATAGACCCAAATAGTTCTATGGTCATGTAAACAAAGACCGATCACACGCTATGGCAAGGGAGAAAACCAGTGGACTTTAAACAGAGAACAGACTAGCCAACCCTTACAAGCCAGGTTAGCTTGCAGTTTCCTATGGGTTTAATGTCTAAAGAAAAGTCCAAGTCCTCATGATGGTTGATCGCACATAGAAGTATGTGGTTCAGGACGAGCCAACTTTGAAATAAAGTTGGCTGGAGACCATCACTCACCCCTCCAGCTGCAGCCAAGCTGGCTACAACAACAACAACAACACGCTATGGCAAGAGAGATTGCCATACTATATGTCACTCTGCCATATCGTGTGATCCTACCTTAAGAAATAAAATTTAAGTTAGGTTAGATTTAAGTTAGGTTAATTATTTCTAGTTGATAACTTTTTTTTTATTTATATATAATGTAATATTGACAATTACCTGTCATTTTGTTTAATTTTAATTTTATTTCAATTTATTTGTAATTTTTTGTACTGCTTTGCTTTTGTAAAATGGGAATTTCCCCCGTCGATTTAGTAAAATAAAATAAAAAACACTGAACTTTAAAATAAAAATCTCACCTCGCCGAGTCCGCCTGTTCAGGGGCGTCGGGCGGCTTCTTGCTCTGGTAGGGCATGGGAATGGGCTCACTGGGGTTGGCGAACTGGGGCTCCGGCGTTGCTTCCTCTTCTGGCGTGCTCGGGGGGAAGTACTGCAAGCACTGCAGGCCTTCGCTCACGTGGTGCAGGGCGGCTTTACAACGCTCGCTCAGAGTTTTCACCAGAGGCGGCGGGCGGCACAACGCCTGAAGTTACAACAAATAATAATACTTAATACTGCCGACCTCAGCAGCTTGATCGATAAGGCGGCGGACTTGTAGCCTAGAGGTCGTTGGTTCATGTCCCAGTTTCAGCGTAGATTTAGTAGAGCGAGTTTGAGTAGTTGTGATATCACGAATGTGATTAACACGAAAAAAAGAAAAAAAAAAAAGAAAAAAAAAATATTTATACTTTCGGCAGTGTCGGAGCTTTTTAGGTTCTGTACTTTCGATGTAACGGGGTCCAGTAAGACCTCGCGAGGAAAAATGAGTAACTATTTTTTATGAATAGCAATGGGTGGCGGCATTATATAAATGATGTTAGATAATTTGTTGATAAAAGGAGAGGAGGTTACTTGTAATGCTCAGCTACCCAGTTAAGTTGTGACGTTAAATCACAAAGAAACCCCATACATACACACTTTATTTATACTGTCAGCGCAAGACCACATGATCTTTTCTTCCAGCAGTTCAAACAGTCTAGTATTAAACAAATAAAAAGTTACAAAATACAAATAATAAGGCGAAGAGCAACTAAAATAAAGTTATCATATTTGTGTTAATCACTTTCGTGAAATCACAACTAATCAAACTCGCTCTACTAAATCTACGCTGAAACCGGGACTTGAACCACCGACCTCCAGTTTACAAGTCCGCTGCCTTATCGATCAAGCTACTGAGGTCGGTATGAGCAACTAAAAATATTTATGCATGTTTGTTGTTGATATAATGAGACTTCACGCCTTGCATTGACAGTCTAAATTAATCTCAGGCTGTCACTTCTCGTCGAGGTTGGGTCGAGCAGGGTCCATGGTGACAGGTATGTACATGAAACTCACCCAGCCTGGGTGGGGCATGCATGACCTACCTTATCATCGCCCATGTCATCTTCCTCCGGCTGAAATTTCTCGTCGAGGTTGGGTCGGGCAGGGTCCATGGTGACAGGTATGTACAGGTCGGCCAGCATGTAGTGGCATGACGTCACGAGCTGGGGGTAGTCCTGCCTGCTGAGGAGGGAGAGACAGTTCTTGAGCAGCATGCGGATGGTGGCGGGGGAAGTGTAGGACACGCGAGAGTACTTCATGTTCCTGGCAACACGGTAGAGCAGCATGGCGACGGGAATCGTGAACGGGTTCTGCGACGTACTGACCAGCTCTTCCGAGCACAGACTCGTCAGGTCGTAGAGCTTCACAACTTCCTCGTTCTTTCCCTTGAACAGCCAGTAGGTGTGTCCCGCTTTGGTCGCGTTGGACTTGAGAAAGGAGAGAATGTTCTGCGCCACGTCGCGGATAAGTTTGGGCGAGAACTTGGAGTTCTCCATGTCGGGGAGGTCCTCTGTCTTGACCAGCTCGTACTTCTGCACGATGCCCTCCAGGTGGTAACACATGACCACCTCGGGGACGTTGCACATCAGATTGTCCAGCCAGTAGTCGATGCCTGTGAGCACGTTGATGGGTCTCTTCATGTCTCTGCAACGAGAGGAAATTTCGATTAAAAAAATAATAATATATATATTTTTACCTCCTTTTTTTTGGTCTTGACATTTGAAAAAAAATCAATGACCTACCAAACTAAATAATAAAAACTTCTACTGCAAACAAAATAATAATGCTCCTACTGCAACAGATATTTTGAGACATTATGTGTACAAATACTTTTTTAAAAATGAGACAAATACATACATGCATTAATTGGAATTCGATCCACATATCGAAATCTAAAATGGACAGTGAAACATAAGGAAAAAAAAAAGGATTTATACAATCATAATTTCACAAAAGTGTTTATTGTCCATTTTAAGTACTGAAATTGTATAATCATAGTCAAGAGGCTGATGCAGCCCACTTGACAAAAAATACAATACTCTGTTTATCCTGCAAGAATGAGACTAAAGAGTTCCTTTAGTCTCATTCCTAAACAAAGTCTCATTTATTGGTGAAAATTAAAATATTGTCAAAATGTTGCTTAAAAAAAAAAAAAAAAAAAAAAAAAAATCGGACTTTCTCATCCCGAATTCAAAGAACCGGTGGCGCCGATTTCAGGCCCAAAACGCTGTACGGCAATGCCTCATTGTGTAGAATAGGATTAGGAAAAATAAATAAAGGCCCATGCCTCGGATGCACCCGATTGACCAGGCAAGGCGCACCTACCTCAATCTCAAACTCAAGCACGGGTGGGTACCGCCTCCGAAGATGGGGAGATCGGTTCCGAGCAGCATTTGAATGTCCTCGAACGTCCAGATCACGTTGCGCGCAAACTTGTGTCGCGTGGAGGAGGGATCGGATTTTCCTTCTCAGCGGGGGGTTCAGGCAGGCATGGCCACTCCTAGGGGAGAAATGAACAAGGGAAAATGATTTTTTTCTGTTGAGTTGAACATTGCTTTCAACTACATGGTCATATCACGACGGGAGTTTTACCCTCCATTCGCTGGGAACTCATAAACAAGCTATTCAAATCAATAACAATAATAACACTCTTTTAGCTTTACCACCTAACCCTCATCAGAGTTTTATTATTATAGGGTCACAAACTCAAATTAATGCGGAAAAATTCATGCGCTGGGTGGGATTCGAACCAACGAATCCCTACGCTACTTGAGGTGCATTTTTATTTTGGATAATTTTTTTTTCCAGGTTCGGTGTTTCCATTTTATTCCAAATATTTCCAGTTAAGCTTCCCCACTGTTCATGAAAGAAAAATGCGTTTCGGTACCTTTAAAGATAAACAATGCACTTAACCTATATAAGAAATGGAAGCAAGAATTTTATAAATCCATTTTGGTTAACCAAACTGGAAGAAGATTTTTCCTCTTCCAAAAGAAAAATGACTTTCTTCCAGTTCGTTCATTTTATTTCAGTTGAATCCACTTTGGTTAGAAAGAAAAATACGGCTCTGGATTACTAAACTAGCGCGTTAACCAGTGCATTAACCTTACTCAGCCTGAGTGGGCATCACGAGGGTGACACTAGTCACAGGAGCAACCAGAGAAATAATAATAACGTGTATTCTTTGAAATAGTTAAAATGTGTGTTCTTTGTGCTACTATATTACTATTTTAGTGGGTAGACCAGAATTATACGACTTGTTAGGGTTGTCTAGTCCGCTCTCTGTTCATAGTCTTCTAGTGTGACAGCGGACAGTGGTACCAATGGACTACACCCCTCACCTTGTTGGTACCAATAGACTACACCCCCTCACCTTGTTGGTACCAATAGACTACACCCCCTCACCTTGTTGGTACCAATGGACTACACCCCCTCACCTTGTTGGTACCAATAGACTACACCCCCTCACCTTGTTGGTACCAATAGACTACACCCCCTCACCTTGGTACTAATAGACTACACCCCCTCACCTTGTTGGTACCAATAGACTACACCCCCTACCTTGTTGGTACCAATAGACTACACCCCCTCACCTTGTTGGTACCAATGACTACACCCCCTCACCTTGTTGGTACCAATAGACTACACCCCCTCACCTTGTTGGTACCAATAGACTACACCCCCCTCACCTTGTTGGTACCAATAGACTACACCCCCTCACCTTGTTGGTACCAATAGACTACACCCCCCTCACCTTGTTGGTACCAATAGACTACACCCCCTCACCTTGTTGGTACCAATAGACTACACCCCCTCACCTTGTTGGTACCAATAGACTACACCCCCTCACCTTGTTGGTACCAATAGACTACACCCCCTCACCTTGTTGGTACCAATAGACTACACCCCCTCACCTTGTTGGTACCAATAGACTAACACCCCTCACCTTGTTGGTACCAATAGACTACACCCCTCACCTTGTTGGTACCAATAGACTACACTCCCTCACCTTGTTGGTACCAATAGACTACACCCCCTCACCTTGTTGGTACCAATAGACTACACCCCCTCACCTTGTTGGTACCAATAGACTACACCCCCTCACCTTGTTGGTACCAATAGACTACACCCCCTCACCTTGTTGGTACCAATAGACTACACCCCCTCACCTTGTTGGTACCAATAGACTACACTCCCTCACCTTGTTGGTACCAATAGACTACACCCCCTCACCTTGTTGGTACCAATAGACTACACCCCCTCACCTTGTTGGTACCAATAGACTACACCCCCTCACCTTGTTGGTACCAATAGACTACACTCCCTCACCTTGTTGGTACCAATAGACTACACCCCCTCACCTTGTTGGTACCAATAGACTACACCCCCTCACCTTGTTGGTACCAATAGACTACACCCCCTCACCTTGTTGGTACCAATAGACTACACCCCCTCACCTTGTTGGTACCAATAGACTACACCCCCTCACCTTGTTGGTACCAATAGACTACACTCCCTCACCTTGTTGGTACCAATAGACTACACCCCCTCACCTTGTTGGTACCAATAGACTACACCCCCTCACCTTGTTGGTACCAATAGACTACACCCCCTCACCTTGTTGGTACCAATAGACTACACCCCCTCACCTTGTTGGTACCAATAGACTACACCCCCTCACCTTGTTGGTACCAATAGACTACACCCCCTCACCTTGTTGGTACCAATAGACTACACTCCCTCACCTTGTTGGTACCAATAGACTACACCCCCTCACCTTGTTGGTACCAATAGACTACACCCCCTCACCTTGTTGGTACCAATAGACTACACCCCCTCACCTTGTTGGTACCAATAGACTACACCCCCTCACCTTGTTGGTACCAATAGACTACACCCCCTCACCTTGTTGGTACCAATAGACTACACCCCCTCACCTTGTTGGTACCAATAGACTACACCCCCTCACCTTGGCAGCAAGCAGAGGCTTGGGCTGTGGCACCGCGGTGCTCCCCCCCTTCTCCCTCTCCTGCTTCATCTCCTCCTCACTGGGCAGACTGTAGTGCAGGAACTTGGACACGAGACTCTGCTGGTAGGACTTGGCGTCCTGTCGCACGATCATGTTTTCCTGAGGGGAAAAAATTAAGGAACAAAACAAAAATGAGGTTTGATGGTAAAATTTGCTCAGGGCAATAATAACGAGTTAAGGTTATTCTATTTGTGTTAAACACAATCGTGATATTACAACTACTCAAAAAATTAGTTAAAAAAAAAATCTTAGCTTGTAACTTGAACCACCAACCTCCAGATTACAAGTACGCCGCCTTATCAAATAAGTTACAGAGGGCGGTAATAATAACGAGTTAATAAATAATAAACACTTTTTAATAAACATTACTATTATTTAAAAGAAAAATATGATGGCCACAAAAAAGACGCAAAGTTCTATAAAAAACATTGATATACAAGAATGTTTGCGATAGAACTTGGTGTCTTTTTTGTGGCCATCATGTTTTTCATTTAAAGAATAATAATAAAAAAATTGGTCTTGTAATGCATGAATGTTTGCTGGCTTGGCGCCCTGCCTCACTATCATGTTTTCCTATGGCTATGTCCGCACACGAATTTTCAACTGGCAAACATTTAAGAGCATAAAAATGTTTAGCCTTCATGATCATCTAATGCGGGAGCAAAAGGGATATTACTATGTTGAGACTGGAGAAGGACAGTCATAATTTACCCGACTCATATTTTGACGGAAGTGTTCCACAAATACTTTTCTCATCCATTCCCAGTCGCTCTCTGATTGGTTGAGGAGATGAGAGTGAAGATCAAACTCGTCCAATAGGAGAGTGTTCTCTATACGATGAACAACCATGCTTACCTGTAATGAGAGAAATTAATAAGTTTTTTTTAAGGTAATGAATAAGTTTGATAATTTATAAATAAGAGGAGAAAATTACAACAAAAAATTGCTTTTATTTTTGGTTTAGTAAAAAACATTTCCCAGAAAAATCCTTTTAAGAGAAAGCTACAACTGCCCAAATCTGTTTTGTTGTTCTTTGGATAAATGATAGTGCTATTTACACTTGTGCTCTCATACTAGCAGAACATTTTTGATTCCTGGAAATGTTCTAAAGAAAAGCCAAAAATGCATGCCGCCTTTTTGCCTAATAGGCGGATAGGGGTGGAACAGTGCCAGGTAGCCAAAAACCAATGACTCTTAGGCCAAAGATTTTCGAAAGTTCTACACGAATCCACTTTTAAAATAATACAGGGAGGCTTCTCGGCACATTACACACTCTTCATAGTTCTCCCTGTGTTTTTACATAAGTGATGTAATAACACAGAGAATCACATTTACAATTATTATTTATGATTAAGATTTTACTCACAGGACTGGAACTGTAAGGTATTTTGAGAAGTTTCTTTATATTTTCTGCATCGGACACCACATCAACTTCTCCAACACTATCAGGAAACATATGGGCCATTTGAAAGCTGTAACAACAGCAACAACAAAAAATGACTGTAGAAGTATGGATATTACACAAGGAAGAGCAGCGGATTTCCTGACCATTAAACAATTGTTTCATGATTTTCAAAGTATTTTTTCAAGCTAGGCTTAATTTTTTTTTCAAGCAAGCTAAATTAAATATTGTACTCTGTTTGGAGGCTTAAAATCAGATTAGCAGTTTGGTTGAGGAACCTAGAAGAGGGAGAAAATAATGTCTCTCAACAGTATTTCAAAGTAGCTAAAACTATTTTATTTATTTATTATTATTGACATATTCCATACAGATGTTGGTGTTGTTGTAGCCAGCATGGCTATGGCTGGGGGAGTGATTGTATATATCCAACTTCTTGTTGAAAAGTTGGCTTGTTCTGAAGCTAGGTAGGTAAGTACTTTTTAAATGTGTATACTGAATCTGTCTATTTGTATAGCATTTCCCAGTCATGGAATAAATTTTGGGGTTCAATTTGTTATAAACTTATAAAAATATTTTTGACTTAGTGTAGGACTGTATAAAACACATCAAAATCAACAATTGAAAAGAAATACCTGGAAAACCCACTAGAATGAGCAATGACATGTTGTAAGCCAAATGATTCTCCATAGCTGGAGTACCAATTGGATGGTGGCTGCTTGAGATCGGTGTTACATTGGAGTCTAGAATAGGTAATGGGACTGTAGACTGCTGAATACTTGACAACAGCAGTAGACTTCACAGGAGATTCCTTTTCTTCCTCTTCAGACATTGTCACCTTCAAAACAGTTCTGAAAAAAAAAAAAAAAAATGGATTGTCAAAGATAGGATTAGTCATGACTCTCTTGATTTTTTTTTATTTTTTTTTATTTCCATAGATAAAGTGTAATGCCGTTCACACAAGATAATACTAAATGAAAACACAATAGGTTCAGTGGCCAGAAAATCAGCATAAGGGATTTTTTCAGACCACTGTACAAATTACATTCTCAAGTCAAAACAATTAGTTCTTTTCTTATATTTGACTACACGTTGCAGTATCTGACAGTAACCTGGACATCTCACATATACCCAAGTATGTAGGTAGTAGGTAATACAATAAGTCTTGGGAACCCAATGTGCCATAGTAGCTGTCAGTACTTGTAATTTTTATTTTGAGAACTGGATACCCAACAACAAAATTCATCAGAAACTGGGTGTTCTTCACAGATACACAACCCCCTCGGGTACTTTCAATCACTCTTTAGCCCTACATATGAGGCAATAGCTTAATAAATTGAGCTACTAAGGTCATTTTTGAAATGACATTTTATTAATAATTACAATCCATAGAATTTCTGAATATTTGTGACTGTCTTACAACTTACAAATTGGCACCTTTTAAAACACTCAACACTCATAGAATATAGTGTGGGCTGTGTGGCAATTAAACTTAGTCAAGCCCTCATAAAATTGTGGGGGCTGTGTCCAATGAGTACCAAATGTTATCACCTATTTTAGGTCAGCGCTGCAGCTCGACCCACAGTGAGACGTGTTTCTATACTATCATACTGCACAGATACCTAATTCCACAAATACACCACTGACTTCCCCCCCTTCTTCACGTTTCGACTTTCCCCCATAATGGACTCTTCCAAGCTGCCATGGTAAAGACCAAGAGCTGGCTGGCACCTTGCTTCAGTGTGTTCTGTTCTCTCGTGCTGCACAGGCCTATAAACTTTTTCCTGGCTAAAAACGTGTTTTTTCAGGAATTAAGTTATTTCCATATTATTTTTTATATTTTTATTAGTATTTATACATACAGAGTGTCCACTTTTAATGTGCGCCATAGGAAAAATACATGTAAAAAACAGTTTTTCGTCTCTCAAAAGTCGCCATTAAGTATTTTAATTAAACCAAATATGTTAACTCATGTATTTTTATCTGAGGAATCCACTGGTGGTAATTTCATACACTTGGGACTTACAGTTAAAAAGTTAAGGGTTCGAAATCCGAGAAATGTGTTATGTTTGAAACTCAACATTTTTGTACAATTGGATACTCTATTTTATGTATTTTTTCACGAGAAATTGATTGGTAATATTTTCAATTACCTGGGGTTTACAGTTAAAAAGTTCTGGGTTCGAAACCGAGTAACTGCGTTATGTTTGAAATGAAACATTTTTGTACATAACTGAATAAATACTCTATTTTATGTATTTTTTCACGAGAAATCGATTGGTGATATTTTCAAACACGTAATACTCACAGTTAAAAAGTTTCGGGTTTTTAACTGTGATATTTGGTTAGAACAGCATCCAGAATGTGCCTATTTCTATCATTGTCAAGTCCTTAGGGCAGTGAAAAAATTTGATAATGATGGTTCTCTCCATGACAAACGAGTCGCATCAACACACGTCCGAAGAGTTCCTTCTCAAAATGTGACCAACATTTTGAACCTTGTGGAAAGGGATCCCTTTCTGAGTGTAAGAGAAATAAGTCGACAGCTCAACCTTAACAAGAGCACTGTACAATCTAAACATAAGACTCTAAAAAAAACATAAGTATCGTAGCTATCAGTCTTCAGCAAACATCAGCAGTTATTGAATGGTGATTATGAAAGAAGGATTCATTTTTGTTCTACAATGATAGACCTGATAAAAGCTGACAGAAGACTGCTAGAAAATATTTGCTATTCAGACGAATCTAGTTTTAATCTGACACACGCTCCCAATTTTCAAAACTCACGGATGTGGGCCAAAGAAAATCCTCTACTCTTGGTACAGCCTCATACTCAGTACCCACAAAAAGTAAACGTCTGGGCAGGAATAGTAGGACAACACATTATTGGTCCAATATTCTACAATAAAAATCTAACTTCAGAACTCTTCCTCGACCTCCTTGTTCATGAAATAGGTCCATTAATCACAAATGTTGTTGGTGAAAGAGAATTTTTTTTTTCAAATGGACGGTTGTCCAGCCCACAACTCAAGATTAGTCAAAGAGTTTTTACAAGCAGCATTTCCAGGAAGGGTGATAGCTCACAATGGTGATATTGATGGGGCAGCAAGATCACCCGATCTATCCCCAAATGACTTTTTTCTTTGGGGTTACATAAAAACAATACTTTATCACGAAGGTAAAACATACCCCAATGTAGAGGCATTGAAAGATGCCATCACTTAAGCATGCAACAACATAACAGCACGTCAATTGGCAAATGTTCGCAATGAATTTTACGACAGATTGGGATATTGTGTTGCTGCTGATGGAGAAATCTTTGAAAATCGAATCTAACTTCAATATCAGTAAGTATCTACCCATAAACTGATTATCAGTTGTCCTTTTTTACAAAGTCATGTATTCAAGTTTAAAACACGCCTTTTTTCAGTAGGTCTACTTTGGATAAAAAAAGCAGAAATCGTTATTACTATTGAAAAATACACAAATAAAGTTAAAGAATGCTAAAATGGAGTATAACAGATAGTAAAACCAGAAACCAGGTAGGTATCCAGGTGTACGAAAATATTGAGTTTCAAACATAACGCAATTACTCGGTTTCGAACACAGAACTTTTTAACTGTAAACCCCAGGTAATTGAAAATATTACCAATCAATTTCTCGTTAAAAAATACATAAAATAGAGTATCCAATTGTACAAAAATGTTGAGTTTCAAACATTACACATTTCTCGGATTTCGAACCCTTAACTTTTTAACTGTAAGTCCCAGGTGTATGAAATTACCACCAGTGGATTTCTCAGATAAAAATACATGAGTTAACATTTTTGGTTTAACTAAAATACTTAATGGCGACTTTTGAGACAAGAAAAACTGTTTTTACATGTATTTTTCCTATGGCGCACATTAAAAGTGGACACTCTGTATAGTAGTTTTCTAGTGTTTTAGTTTTCACTATATAATCAATTGTGGATACAAGAGTGTGCAACTGTATCTTTGTTACCACGGCGCTAAGAACACTTTGTTGCTGAGATTGCTGTGCTTCCCTGAGTTGTGGTGCCTGACTTCTGGTTGGCTCTCTAACACCTGTCTTCTGAGTGGCTTTCGCATGCGACTGCCTAATGTGGTCCACCGGGGGGCTCTCCCCTCTTCTCTCTTTTGAGAGATGGCCGGTCGGACCAGCTCAGCGCCCTACCCGTCTTACCGGGTCATCACATTCGTACTACGCCCAGTAGTACGTTAGCGTCGTGGGCCTCCAGTGGCATCGGCCACCAGTGCCATCCACCACCAGTGGCATCGGCCACCAGTGCCATCCACCACCAGTGGCATCGGCCACCAGTGCCATCCACCACCAGTGGCATCGGCCACTAGTGCCATCGGCCGTCAGTGCCATCGGCCACCAGTGGCATCGGCCACCAGTGCCATCCACCATCAGTGCCATCGGCCGTCAGTGCCATCCACCACCAGTGGCATCGGCCACCAGTGCCATCCACCATCAGTGCCATCGGCCGTCAGTGCCATCGGCCACCAGTGGCATCGGCCAACAGTGCCATCCACCATCAGTGCCATCGGCCGTCAGTGCCATCGGCCACCAGTGGCATCGGCCACCAGTGCCATCCACCATCAGTGCCAATCGGCTGTCAGTGCCATCGGCCACCAGTGGCATCGGCCATCAGTGCCATCCACCATCAGTGCCATCGGCCGTCAGTGCCATCGGCCACCAGTGGCATCGGCCATCAGTGCCATCCACTATCAGTGCCATCGGCCAGCAGTGGCTTCGGCCATCAGTGCCATCGGCCGTCAGTGCCATCGGCCACCAGTGCCATCCACCATCAGTGCCATCGGCCATCAGTGCCATCGGCCCTCAGTGCCATCGGCCCTCAATGCCATCGGCCACCAGTGGCTATTCACCATCGGTGCCATCCGCCGCCAGTGCCATCGACCGTCAGTGCCATCGGACACCATAGATGTGGACCGTCAGTGCCAGCTGTGCCATCGGCCGCCAGTGTCGTCGGGCGCTAGTGCCGTCGTGCGCCAGTGCCGTCGTGCGCCAGTGCCGTCGGGCGCCATAGACGTGGTACGTCAGCGCCGTGGGTCGTCATAGACATTGGCCGTCAGTACCATTGGCCATCAATGCCGTCATGGACGTGGGCCTGTCGGACATTCACGCCCGACGATTACCTACATGTTCTCTTCTGTTTATCCAGATGACATCCATGGGTGCCCTCTATGATGGGGACACATCAGAACCCCTCCTCAGGGGAGTTCTTCAGTTGGTTGATGCGACGCTTCTCCCTGGATGGAGAGATTGGCGTTTACTCCCCCCACCCTCAGTGGCAGACCTCAGAATTGACAGAAGTCAGGTGAGGTTCGTCATCCCTCGCTAGAGTTGGTGAAGTTGTTCGCTCCTGGGGACACCCATATTTCCGAGCGCAAATTCAAAGAAATGAAGGCGGTCTTATTAGGCTGGCCCTTTGGACAAGCCCTCGTCCTTCACCCCCACGACTTTCACCAAGTCTCTGGGACCTTCTTAGAAGGATTTCTCACTGTTCAATGAGGTGGTTACAGGCCTAAGACCCTCTATCCTTTCTCGTGCGTAAGTAAACGCTCGACTAGCAACAGGGAGCGGCCTAGACGCACCGTCTGCCACCAATTATGGCGATCAGTCACCTTGAGCTCCAGCTTTTGAACCCCTCTCTCCGCCCGCTACGAACTCTGCACTGAGCGGGCGATTGTCTGCGCTGGAAGAATCCCTCAAAGGGGTGCCGGCGCTCGAGGCTAAACTCGAATCTCTAAATCAACTTATAGCATCCCTCTCCAACCCCCACCTCACTCAATCCTCCGGGTACGCTCGGCGGGACTCTGTGGAGCTCTCGGAATGAAGCGAGACGGAGGAATCAATGAGCCCTCCCCTCTCGCCCATGCTCTCCGAGCAACCTAGACCGTCAAACTCGAGGATGGAACTTTGGTCGGCACAAAGTGCCCTTCCTGACATCACCTCCCGACCCTGCGGATTGGACTTTGATCCAGTTACTGTGAGAGAAAAACCTGATATTCCCGAACCTCCTCCCCGGAGCAAAGAGTTGCGGGCTGCCTGCCAGGAACGGGGGTCTGACTCCTGGAGTCCGGTCACCTACAAGGAGGTAGAAAAGACCCTGAGACATACCAGAGAGTTTCCTTGCGGGAGAAAGCCAAGTGACAAGAGTGAGATTTATCAGGAGCTTCACCGATGATAAAGCTGAATTCAGGCTCGCCTCGCAGGACCTTGTACAGACTGTACAGTACGCATGCGGGAAGAGATGCGAGTTGATCGAACATCGGAGGAACCGGTTCATGCCCTCGGAGCCTGCTCTGAAGCGCCTACTAGCGGCTATTCCACCGTCCGATTCCCACCTCTTCTGTGAAGGTAAACTGGCCAAGTGCCTTCTACCTCCGGTTCCCTCTGGTGCGATGACGTATGGGACACCGCGTAAGCAAAAAAAAAAAAAAAAAGTCAATCTTTTGGCCCTCGGGCAGAGAGACCCTCTCAACCCAAGCTTCCAAGGTATACCGCACGGGTACTTGCTAGCCGAAGATTCGCCAGCAGAGAAGATGTCGCGGGCTCCAGGAAAGAAGAACCATCGACTCGAAGGACGCAGTTCAGGCCATCTACCGCTTGGCGTGGGAAGAAGCAGCGGCGCTTTTGAGGGTTCCTTGGGGGAATTCAGGGCGGGACAACTTCGTCAGCATCTCAGTCAATGGCAGTCTCTACAGGCTCCATCCCAATTGCTTATGCTAATCTCGGGTTATCGACTCCGTTTCAACTGTCGACCGCCTCTTCGAAACATCCAATCCCTCATTCCTCCTGCCCTGATAACCTCCGAATCAAGAGATATGTCGGCCGCGTTGCTAGACGATTTTAAACTGTTTAAAATAATTAAATGCCAACAAGATTGTGTAGATCTCCAAACGGATGTTGATGCTTCTCAAGATTGGGCAGAGCGACACGGTATATTTTTCAATGTTGATAAATGTGAACAAATGTCATATGTTAAAGGGGGTATAAATTACAAATACAACTTTGAATACTCCATTTCAAATAAAAATCTAAAAAAGACAAAAGAGAAAAAAGATTTAGGTATCACTTTTGAATCTAACGGACTATATAATTGCCACATAAACGAACTGATAAACTCATGTTTTAAAAGACTTGGTATGATTAAGAGATATTGTGAAGAAATACACGACATGGACACCATTTTACAATTATACTTTTCACTAGTAAGATCTAAAGCTGAATTTGGGGCATTGATCTGGAGTCCAACAACCAAAACCCTAGTAAACAAAGTAGAAGACATCCAAAAACGTTTTGTTAGATACCTTTTCTATAAAGAAAACGGATTTTATCCACTATATCCAAATAACATTTCATACCAAGACCTTATTGAACAACTGAATATTAAAACACTGGAGGATAGAAGAAAAGACCAGAGTATCATATTTATACTAAAGCTTTGCAATAACATGATAAATTCAAAAGAACTTCTATCTTACCTTAAATTTAAAATACCCAATATTAGATACAGAAATAACAACTATAAATTATTCGATATTGATCCAAGAAAAATCCCATCATCCTTAGATCTAGCTATGGCAAACTTCAATTACAAGTATGACCAGTTAGACATATCGATGAATATCTCACAACTATTAAAACAATTAAGAGGTTGACATAGTTTTTATAGTTTTTATATATTCTCAAGTATACTTTAACTATAGTTTTTAAAGTCAGAGTTTTTATATAGGTATTTCTAGTTATAAGATTTTTTTTTCACAAATAATTTATCTATTATTTTTATTACTTTAGTTTTAGTTTTTATTTATACAAAAACATCATGTAAATAGACCTTATAATAAGGCTCTATCTTTTCAATAAATAAATAAATAAATAGACACGCTGAAGAAAGGAATCATTTCTCTAACCTTGACAACCACGGGATTTATTTCTCACATGTTTATTCGAGTGAAAGTAAACAGCAGACCCCGCCCCATTTTCAACCTAACCGCCCTGAATCGCTTTCTATAGCTCCGCCGGTTCAGATTAATAAACCATCAGCGTCTTCCGACTTTCTTTCTGCCCGAGAACTTTCTTGCGACAATAGACCTGTCGGACGCGTACTGTCATGTACCAGTTGCGAAACAGCACAGACGATTTCTAGCTTTTCGGTACCTCGGTGTCACATACACATGGACTACCACTCGGGCTAGCCTCGGCCCCTGAAGCCTTTACACAATTGACCAACTAGGTGGCGAGCATTCGGCGCGGTTGGGGCGTTCGGATAATTGTCTACCTGGACGACTTTCCATTAGCTGCGCGATCACGGCATCAGCTACAACAACATGTAGGCCTGACTCTCGATTGCCTGCAGTATCTGGGTTGGCGAGTGAATACTCAGAAGAAGCTTACCGACCCATCGCAGAACAGAATCTTTCTAGGACTAGAATGGAATACAGTCACTCAGCGCGTCACCCTACCCTTGGACAAATTGCTGAGCATTACCAGTCTATTGCGACAGCTCATCTCCCGGCCAATTTGGTCACTCCGCTGGCATCAAAAGCTGATAGGCTTACTGAACTTTGCGGAGGTCGCAGTAACATTGGGAAGGCTGTTTCTCCGGCCTCTACAGTTGTCAGGAAGATCCTTTGCCTGAAGCAAACCCCGGCACGCCCAACCAATTCCTCTGTCAGCAGAAAATACCCTTTTGTGGTGACTCCGGCACTTGGGAGATGTGACAAGTTACTCGTCTCCACAAGCCGGCATAGTTCTGTCAACCGTTCTTCGGACTGGGGACTAGGAGTGAGCATAGGCTCCACGATATACCTTCGACACAAGAGGACTCAAAAGCAAAAGGCCTGGCACATCAATACCAGAAAACTATACGCTGTCAGATGGGCCATAAGGTCAAAACTAGAACTGTTCGCCAATCGGACAATCACTGTGTTGACGGACAGCACAGTAGTGGCGAGCCAGATTCGACGACAAGGAGGCTTGCGCTCGGTAGCCTTACTGAGGGAAACCTCAAAACTCCTCCATCTGGTGTTCAACTTGGGCTCGGTCTTAAAACCTGTGAGGCTCCCAGGCTTGTATAACACAATAGCAGATCACCTCTCCCGAAACATGTGTCCACCAGAATGGCATCTGCTAAACGAAGCAACGTCAAAGGTACTCCGAAGATTGCGGACGCCATCCGTGGATCTCTTCGCGTCCAGTCGGTCAGCCGTGGTCCCCTCATATGTGACCATAGATCCCCAAGATCACGAAGCCCTGTTCGTAGACGCCTTCACGAGACCTTGGAACTTCGATCGAGCTTGGGGGTTTTCCTCCTCCACTTTTCATCCCCCTCGTCTTGCAACATCTGGAGACAGCGACGGGTACATTTCTTCTTGTAACCCCTCGCTGGGAGAAAACCTTCTGGCGAGCGGACATCAAAGCCAGAGCAGCAGACGCTCCAATCAAACTGAAGAATCTGGAGCACAACCTAGTCGACTTATCAACCAACAAGACTCCAGTAGGCGTCCAGAATCTCCAATTGGAGGTCTGGAAACTACGGGGTGGGCACCCCACGTCTCGCAGTGGACCACAACCGAGCGCATCTTACTAAGAGCCGCAGACCTGCCACGTTCAAGGTTTATCGCCGGTTATTTCTTCTTGGGTGGACCCAAATATATCCTTGGAGATCACTGGTCACCCTCTAGTTCAAAAAAAAAAAAAAAAAAAAAAAAAAAAAAAAAAAAAAAAAAACACTAAAAGGGATACAGGCCTCTTGTCCCAAGCAAGAATACCGAAAAGTCTGGGATGTGGACTAACTGCGTCAATGGATAACTGAAAACCCTCCGTTAACTACCAGTTTCTTTATAGTTCCTGGACACGTAGCCATCCTACTTCTTTGGCCTCTGGTCGCCGTGTACACGACCCGACGCTCCTGCAAGTAACAGAGGACCACCTCCAACGAGTCCCTCCAGATATTGTGTTCTGGCCAGTATTTGGTTCTGAAACGGATTCCAAAGGCAGGCCTCAATCAGGCTGGCGCCTGTCGCCTAACACTTTGAACTCCCTCCGGAACATTGCCTATTGGATCAACAACAACAGCGTTGTGGATCACATGGACTATTAGCCTTGTTTATCTCCACCAGGGAAAAGTGAAACCTGCACCAAGGGCAATGACGGCAAATTGGGTGACAACAGCCCTTGAGAGTGCCAGAATAATGTACTCAGCAGGTAGTTTCAGCGCTGCGGTAAGTTCTGATCTAGCTAGATCTCACGTCCAATTAGATTTCATCCTGTTGCGAGCAAACTGGCGATGCTCGTCCACTTTCTTGAGACATTATTGCCGGGAAATAGTGAACACTAGCATTGGCTCCAACAGAGTCAACCCAGTTTTTTCTCTAATTTTGCACCAATTAATTAAAACCGGAGATTTCTAATTAGATTATAAATATCTTCAGAATATATTTATATTGTTGCACAATAATTAAGTAGGTACCTGAATACTTACTAGGCTATGTGCGTTTTTGGACTTATTTACTTATCTGAAGTACCAATTACCTTATTTTGAATTATTATTGAGAATGTCTGCTAAATAGCACCTTCTCCACTTTCACAGTGTATTCTGTTCCTTTTTGCCAAGAGCTGGCAGATACCAAACAAATCTCACTGTGGGTCGAGCTGCAGCGCTGACCTAAAATATTACAGTTTTCTCCCCGTAGGGAAACGAAAACTGATATTTTGGGTCTAGCAAAGCTCGACCCACACAATTAAGGCTTGCCAGCTCCTACTGAAGCAAGGTGCCAGCCAGCTCTTGGTCTTTACCATGGCAGCTTGGAAGAGTCCATTATGGGGGAAAGTCGAAACGTGAAGAAGGGGGGGAAGTCAGTGGTGTATTTGTGGAATTAGGTATCTGTGCAGTATGATAGTATAGAACACGTCTCACTGTGGGTCGAGCTTTGCTAGACCCAAAATATCAGTTTTCGTTTCCCTACGGAGAGAAAACTGTAATATTTTTTCCCTTGAGATTAGTGGTCAATATATGAGTTACCTACTTACCAACTTTCTTACCTAATGAATAATTATGAGAATGACATTAGTATAATGTGTACATACTATGTAAAATCTGAAGATTCTGAAGTATCTAGAACTGGAAAACACTGATGAAATAATTATTATGTTCTTGTGAGCGATATTAAACTCCGAATTACCGAATTTTCTGGAATCCGCAAATTCAAATTCAAATTGAAGAAAAAAACTTGATTTCTTATCAATAGGACTGAAAGGGTTAAGTTCACAGATATTTGTGGACGTTAAAACAGATTTCTTCATTCAAATCGCCAATCCTACTTTTTATGCGGCTGTGGTATTATAATAACGTACAGAAAGAGTTTCCAAATACAATTTTATTCAAAATGTGATATCTAGCATAACCAAGAGGTTCATTACAGTAATAAAAATTCTCTCCTTATAAAATCAAGAAAAAAATATCAATCGGGCCTCTTATAAGATTATATTAAGGTTTATACAAATTTTATATAAAATATCCTCACGTCCAAAATTAAACCAATGAGTGATCAGAAAATTTACATAGCTCGATTTAACAGTACAAATCGTATTATGATACCTACAATTTCGAATTAATGTCTACATAAATTTTGCCTTTGGTACTAAATAAGTGCACCTTTACACCAGCCGCAGAAATCAATAAAAGTATGCATGCATGTGCATGCACGCATATTAACCCATTAATCATTTTTGAAATTGCATTTTGCAGTGCAGTTTTTATCTTGTGTTATCTTTTCTTGTTTCTCCATCTACAGTTCCACACTCCACTTCTCCCCTACAGAGTCTACAGCTTCCACTTTTATTTTATCGATAAAGAGTTTAAAAAGTCAGGTTTGAATTTTTTAGGAGTGATCGTGTACCGTTTATGCTTATCTACATTCTACAACGATACTACGATACCAATTCTGTAATAGCTATAACCTATAACCAATATTAAATTTAGTTCTACTTCAAAGTGATACCTGTGCTCGGAATAAGAATTCAATATCTACCTAGCAACTATTTTTATGTTGCAGATGAATAAAGTGCTGTGAACTTTAGGTACCTACTTAGTTTATGAGAGAACCACATGAGATGTATTCCTGTACTATAGATCAGAACGAGTAGAAGACTAGAAGACAGACCATGGTTTGTACGTAACACCTACCTTATCATAAAAATAATTCCAAGATCTGAAATCTTTTTGTTGAGCCCTTAAATCTAAGAATTTCTCAGTGGATGAAGTAATACCTCTGAATCCACGGTATTCATGCAGCCTGCTCCAAATATATTTAGGCAGTAACATGTGTATCTATCCAATGGACAACATTACAAGCACTGATAGTAAAGTTTCCAAGTCATTTCATGGCTACGAATATTTATGCATCAAAAGATTTCAAGAGGATCTTCTGGCTCAGCAAGAAACAGATAGTTCTGAAACTATTGAGCTTTGGAACTTTGTGAAGAAATTACTGGAAACTATGAAAGATCTTCATGAAAGCAGAGCATCAGGATTACAAGGATTATTTTGGAAATTCAGATTTGACAAGGTAAGAAGACTAAAATTAAATTTAATGTTATAAATACATGTAAAAATTTCAGCTCAATAGGATAAAAATTGCAGCTTTTACTGTGTTATAAAAAGTTGACCCATTTCTTAGCCTACCTCAACATGATTTGGTCCAAAAACTAAACAGAAAATTCCAGGTATGTTGTTTAACATATCCTGAAAATTTCACATTGATTGGAAAAATATTACAACTTTTACTGTGTTACATACAGACATATTGATAGAATAAGATCTAATATCACTCAAGCTAAACCATTCTCACTTTGTTCACAATATCTACGTTTTTATCTCATAGTCTAATAAATAATACCTTCCTTCCTATATTACAGAGAATTGCATCTGACCTATGGTATCTTGCTGCTGCACTTGACAAATGCCCCCTCAAGCTTCTAGAGTTTCTTAAATTTGAGCTAAGCAAATTCAAATGTCACACTGGCACACCTCTGAGTCGATATTTGTCTAGACATCAATTTAAAGAAATTCATCTAGATGAAATTTTCAAATTCTATGACCAATCATCATTGCCTTTAGAGGTAAGCAATTATAATAATATCACCTTATTTATACTACCCATTTAGGATTGGACTCATTAATCCAGCAGTAAGTAAGCTGATTCCAGCAGTAAGCTCAAAACACATTATGTGGTCCAAATCCAAAATGGAAGGATATTTTAGATGCATGATTAGCTCAATTGTACAGTGCTTGCTTACCATGTGGAAGGTCCTGGGTTTGAATCACAGAGCCAAATTTCATGGCTATAAAATAAAGAAAGCTGTGAGTTTTTCTTTAAAAAAACCATGCCATGTCCTGGCTAGGTTTCTAACCGGCAAGCTCTGAATAACCAGTCTCATGCCTTGACCACAATGCTACTGGGAAAAATAGTGATCATAAATAGTTATGTTTAGTATCACTAACTTTTTATATTAAAAATGTTGCAAGACAATTTGTTGGTATACTGTGCTAAGGTAACACTAATTTTTAAAACCTAAGCCTTTTTGTGTTTGTTTTGAAAACATAAAATATACTTGAAACAGCTTAAACTAATTTCTATATTCCTTAATTAAATTAATGTAATGTTATTAAAAAAAAAAAAATTGGGTTTAATGTTCCTTTCAACTGCATGGTCATATCATGACAAGGGTGTTACCCTCCAATCAAAGGAAACCCACAAACCTGCTACCCACATTAACCTCACCAAGCCTAGGTTGGGCCAGAATGCCAGCATCAGAAAGTCTTCACCTCACCAGATGTTTCTTAACTTTGGTAATCTTACAAGAACTGGTACATTCAATGAGCCATTAACACTGGTAGTTTTTAACACAATTTTGCTTAAACTGACTATTGTAAAATATTAACTGTTAGTAGTGTGATCAATCAGTAGATAGTCATTAAATCTATCCAGCCTAGCTAGTAGCTAGTTAAGTCACATTGAAGAGGTCTGATCTTTGTTAGAGACCACCACAATTTCTTACTAACATAATATTGGTGTCTTCATGTGATAGAGAATGGTTTAGGGAATAATATCACCCTTGAATTATTAATTTATGGTTGTCAAATTGTAAATATTTTGTTTCTGAAGGCATCTTTTTTGATTCTGATATTAATCGTAAATAAAATTTTATTGAAATAAATTGTAAAAAAAAAAAAAAAAAAAAAAAAAAACTGAATAGGTAAAATCATATTCAGAGTAAAAAGTTCCTTGATTACAATAGACAACAAGGTAGATACTGATAAGATTGAAGACCTAATTATGAAATGATAAGGAATTTCTTGTTGCATGTTTCATAATGACTCATTCTATCATGAAGTTAACTTTTGTAAATTGAAAATCATTCTTTCTGGTCATTGGACTTTGCACTCCATTGTTCATTTTATTTTCGGTCTCATTTACCTGGAAATTAAATTGTGAGGTCACTTGTCCTTTCATTCTAACTCTAACCTACCATTAATGTGACCTATGAAGCTGTGATTCATGATAAAGATAATAATTATGCAAAAAACAAAAGGGAAAAATTTGTTTCCATTATTCCATACACTTGTTTGTTATCTCTTACTATCATTACATTTTTATATTTTGCTGAGTTTTAGGTTATCTCTGTCTCAGTGCACACCTAAATCTTGGTCAATATACTCAATCTGAATCACTACTTAAAGTGTAAAGATTGAAGTAAAGAAATTAAGAGAGCAAAGAAATAACAGGTTTACTTGCTCACTTATTTATAATAATGATGGCACAAACTAGAACTAAAAGGTAATTTAAAATAGGGATTACTCTTACTGAGATGGTTATTATAAATAAACTTAGTAGGTGCTTGTAAAAAAATCCCAAGTTTAAAGAGAGCTTTGTTCCAGATGTCTTGGATATGTGTATTTTATCCACAATAAATGGGCTTTAACCTTCTAATTCAATAATTACAACAACATCAACAAAAATCATTCAAGTAGGCTTATTAAAATTTCTTTAAAAATCAATAATTTTCTTCTTATCTCGTGAGAACGAGTTATTTTATTTTTGCCTTGTTCATGTTTTCAAAATAGTGAAAGTGGTAAATAAAGCAAAATATTCAGTCTTATCAATGCATAATCACTGTTACATTGTCTGTGGGATCACACAAAGCAGTGACACTGATATCATTTGCAAATAACCAATATCATTTCTGATATCAGAGGTTGCGATTTCGACCTAACAAAATGAAAGTTGACTTAAAGAACTAACTGGATTTCAAATGTGTTCGTGTCAGCTAGTTTGAAAGATACAAAAAGAAATTAAAAACTCTAAAAAAATGGTGAGTTCCCTTTGTTTTCCGAGTTCTTGTATTATCGGACTTTAATTTGTTCGTGGTTATCTTATATTGTAAAATAATTCGTTTGTGTGTGTGTGTGTGTATGTTTGCCCTTCTTTAACTAGAAAGCCACTAGTCGAATTGAGCTGAAATTTTGAATGGTTACGACAGGCTCATTTTAAGTTATAAGAAGACTTATAAGTTTCAGTAAGATTTGTATAATAAGACTTATAAGGCTTCGAAAGCTTCACCTCAAAGTTTTGTTTTAAATAAAGCTCAACGTGTCAACAATCTCCGCTGAAGTATTTCAATCAATACTGACAAGTCAGTGTACATATTATAATGGAGGTTTCAAGTAGGTACCTAGGTAATGTTGAAAGTTTTAAACTTGACATTTAAATTTGACAAAGTTTTAAATTAATGTTAAAATAAAAGATAAAATTACTCGAAAAAAAATTGACATGATCTACCTCGATAGGTAACGAGAATTTTATTAATTTTATGCCTTGTTAAAAGTAGGATTTCTGTGTAAAATCACTGCATGTTAGACGTGTACAATTGTATATGCTTAAGTTTTTAGCCATATCAAGGTGGAAGTGAAAAATCTTCCTTAACCGACAATACGAAAACCAGTACTCGAAGAAAAGTGTGTCTATACAACTCGAAGAAAAGTGAAACCACTACTCGAAGAGAAGTGTAAATAAAAGTGTATATATTTATTTATTACAAGTAGATATATTTCTATCATTTGTATTACTAATAATCCAGAGGGCAAAGTACTCAGAATGCTTGAGCAATCTCATCTCTGCATTACTAGTGACATTTTTATTAAGTCAATAGTCAATATTGTGTATATTAACCAACAATACTATATTTCATCTCATTAATTTTAAAATCAACATTTCGCACTCACTCTAATAATAATTTTTTGTTTAAAAAGGAGGCCATTTCTAAGGTTCGAACTCACAAATTTTTATTCCACAAAAGTGAACAAGAATTTGGAAATTGCGAGATTCTAATCTGTAAAAAAAATCGTTATTGTTCTTTTTTTGTAAATTGGTAAAAAAAAAAAAAAAAAAAAAAAAAAAAAAAAAAAAAAATTAGAGGCTTAGGTGAATTTTTTTAAAAGACACCCGGAAACCATGGGGAGTGGGATTTCCACCCACTAAAAAACCTAGGCCTCTCTGGAGAAGATGATGCACCCGGAACCGTTTACTAGCATTACTTCAGGTGCATTATCTTTTCAGGCTCACCATTGGACAAAGTCATTAAATTTATCTAAAAAGGGGGATTTTTAGAATAAAAAGTTGCGAACTCGACAGTTTGCGTAAAATTCGAAAAGTTCGAATTTTACGATACCAATCATTAGTCAATTCTATGAGTCAATTCTTCCAGAAATATATGTAATGATTTTTACTGTATACATACAAGTCAGGAGTAAATGAAAAAAAACACTCTTTTTTGTCTGGGGGTGCTGCAGCACCGCTGTTCCTTAGCATCGGCTGCGCCTTATAACCAGGAGCGGTCGATGGGGTGCTTTGGGGGTGCTACCACATAAACCGGACTAAAATCATCATAATTATGCATAAATTATTCTAGAAATGTGTGATGATTTTCACTGTGTACGAGCTGAAACTTGAGAAAATCATCTCCTTTTTTTTGTCTGGGGTGCTGCAGTTACGCAGCTCCTTAGCACCAGCCTTGCCTGCTGGTAACTATCTATGTATGTGACAGAATAGGAACCTATTATCTGACTAACCAATGTATTGACTGTACCTATTTTTATTTCAGGCACATCACTTCCGGGAACAAGATATCGATGGTGAGTGACTGAGATAAACACTACAGACAGTAGATAGTCATTGGTATAGTCAAGTGGTTAACGCACTAGTCTGATAATCCAGGTAGCGTAGGGATCCATTGGTTTGAATTCCATCCAATGCATGTATTTTTCCTCATTTATTTGAGAATCACAGCAAAGTCTAATTTTTTCGGCTCTGTACTTTGATGTTACGGGGATCACTCATTGAGGAGAAGTCGAGGAAAGAAGAGTTCAATTTTTTTTTACCATGAATGTACTTGTGTGGCCGGCATGCTGTGTTATCCTCTAAAAGTCTCTCAAAATTAACCCCGAGTTGAAAAGTCACTAATGCTCAAAATTAATCGTGAACCGAGTCGGCAAATGAAAAAAATCCGAGAAAAAAATTCATTCCGGCGTTAATGGGTTACCTAACTATTTGATTATGTGTAAAAGTTGTTCGTTAAGTTTATGATTAAATCTGTCATTAGCAACCAAACATTTGGGAGAAACACAAAGAAACACCAAAAAATTGTCTACAGTGAAACTTGGATATGTAGTAAAAAAAAAACTCTTTATAGTAGAGAAAATCTTTCCCTGTGTCACCTGTATTAGAAACCTCTTTTTGCCAGCGTCGATGGTGCGTTGAATGCACCGGTTCTCGTAGGATCACCGAAGTTAAGCTACGTCCAGCGAAGTGAATACTTCGTGATGCTGGCATTTCGACCCAACCCACGCTGGGTGAGGTTAATGTGGGTAGCAGGTTTGTGAATTTCCTGAAAATGGAGTGTAACACCCCCGTCGTGATATGACCATGCGGTTGAAAGCGACGTTAAACCAAAAAAAAAAGAAAAGTAAAAGGAACCTCTTTATAGTAGACTTTATAGTAGTTTGGGTGGAAGAGATTGCCATAGGTAATAACCCCGCCCTGTAGCTAGGACATATGTTTATATATATGTATATATATTTCTATTGTTTTTCCTTTTTATTGTATATATTGTTTCAATTTTTTCATTGTTATAATATTTATTTGTATTGTACATATCTATGTCTTTTTATATCTATTAAAGTGTTTAATAATAATAATGGACTTTTTGCTCTGTCCCTTGGTTTCTAATTCCTAATATATCGAGGTTGGACTCTTCTTCAAACACATCTCTCTTCTACTTTCACAGAGTTCAGAGAGTGTTTCTTTCTCTTCGCAAGAAACGGCACCATTAAAACCCTGGACGAGCTTTCAGTCATCATGAGATCATTGGGTATGAGCCCCACCATAGCTGAACTCAAGAGATATCTGGCCGAGAAAGGTAAGTACAATACTGCTGTTGTGGAACTACAAGCATTTTTAAATAAAATAGTCTGTTTATGATCTTACTTGTGTTAATCAAAAGAGAGATATTATCCTAAAATTACTCAAATCCAGTATTACCAAAATTCGCCATTTTTTGGCACTCGAGCCATTCTTTGTCTTGATTACGAGTAAGCTACCTTAAAGATCAAGCTATTCATTATTTTATTATAATTAGTTGTAAACATAAATTAAGGACTTGTGCTTCGCAAGTAAAACCATCTTTTTCGTATGAAAACGATCCATTGCGTATTATGTAGTAAAACGACATTTTCCTTATTTGTTCAGAATCCGAGTTACTTGAATATGAGAAGTCTCTTGAGAAATAGCTTTAAAAATATTCAACCACAGATAGAAGTAAAATAAAAATGTTTAACCTTTTTTTCTGTTCCTATTATACTTCCTATTACCATGTTTAAACCTTGCTTTTCATATTCCTATATTTATTTTTCACGTGAGTTCTCCTAGACCCTTGGGATCTTGTATAGTTCAAGTGGTTTCCCATGACTCATATGAAGGTTTTTTTACGTCTCGTAGACTTACTTACAAATCACAAAGTTTTGCCGCGTAGGTATTTTTTGCAAAGGTGCATATTTTCTTGTCATTCTTACTCTGGTAGGAAAAAATTGTGATTCAAAAAGAAAATATTAAGTATGTATTGTACCTAAACTGGGGATTACGAAACTGAATTCTTGTACCTTGTACCAAGAAGTTTATAACTTCTTGTACCTATAACAATAGGAGTAAGTTTTTTGTCCTTTGAACTTCTGATAATATGTACATAATTATGCATTGTAACAATTATATTCAAATTCCCTGTAAAAAGTAAAATCAATCAGAGTCTTCATTTGAGATGAATTTTCTTTTTAGCTCGCTGACGTGACAAGATTGGGACACCCACTTCAGCTCTGCCTTTTATATTGACTACAAATCTATGTATGAATTTTTTTTTAAGAAGTATAATTCATGTTTTATTTTTTTAAATATAAAAACCTTGTCCCAGGAACCGTCCTTCCGGAAGGGAACCGAAGATGCAAGAAGCATTTCCTCTTTGAATGGCTAGACCAATTTTTTGGTAAAGAAAATGATTGGAACGGGGATCACCCGTAATTCCAATTTCTTTCCTAAATAGTCTAAACATTTCTTAGATTCAACATTTAATTATAAAAACCATTACATATGATTCAAAAACACTTGAACCCCAGTAACCTTTTGGCTCAAAATCCACTGCGCGTGTCAGTTGAACATCAGAAAAAAAATGTATTCAAAATTTGGTTGTACCGTGATTTGCAAAGGCACCTTTCGGTGCGCTTCTGTCGACGAGCTCCTAAATGGCAAGCACGTGTTCTTCTCGCCCATCAGGGGGCAGGTATATTACGGAATGGGCAAGTTACAACTGCAGCCAACACAAATCAAAAGCGTGTACAGTAGCTGCTGTTTCATGGCAAAGAAATAAAAAAGGTCGTCAGACACTCATCTGAAACAGCAGCTACTGTAGAAGCTTGTGGTCTGTGTTGTCGGTTGTATCTTGCCCATCCCGTAGTATGCCTCCTTTCTGATGGGCGAAAAGTGACACAATACTTCCCATTTAGATGCTGGGTCAATACGAGCGCACCGGAAGGTATCCCTTGCAAGAAACTGTAACAAAATTTTGAATACAATTTTTTTGTCGAGTCGGTGGATCGAACCCGTGATCTTTCACATGGCAAGCGCGTATCTTACCACTGTTCTAAATTAAAAAATAACGTATCTCTTCCCAGGTGGTAAAATGTCGTTCCCCGATTTCCTCAAAGTGATGCACCTGCATAGTAAGGCGGAGGACATTCCCAAGGAAGTGGTTGATGCGTTCAAAGCCGCTGACACAGAGAAGAGTGGTGTGGTGCCCGCCAAGTACTTGAAGCATGTTCTGGTGAACTGGGGCGAGGGCCTGAGTCCTAAGGAAGGTAATTGGAGACGTCCATTGGTGGGCGTAGTGGTTCAGGCCACAGTCTGGAGATCCAGGTAGCGCAGGGATCCGTTGGTTCGAATCCCCACCAATGCATGATTTTTTTTTCTTTGATAAATGAGTAAATTGAGACTTTGACCACGTAGTAAAATAGAAACAAGAGTTTGAGAAACATGAAAAGTACAATAACTCGGTACAATGAACTGTTTTATTTTGCTTATGGCTGAATCACGATTTTAGCGAGCTACATTATACAGAATCAAAGGGCTAGTGACCAATTAAGTTCACGAATTAATATGTACATCAAAAACTAGAAATAGATGAGTTTCAATTGGAAAAAGAGACACATTTTATTTTGGTCGCCCAGTCAAAAAAAAAAAAAAAAAATATGTTGTTATTTATCCTGGTATAAGTAGGGCTGTTGGCTACGAAAGCTCTTTGTCTATGCGACCTTAAATAGATCTTTTGTGACTTTTAAATTTATCTTCTTTTCCAGTGGACCAAATATTCCGAGAGGCCAACGTCACAATGAACAGCAAAGTACGGTACGCCGACTTTGTGAAGATAGCATGCGCCCCTGTACCCGACTATTATTAGCGAGCTGACTCAGACCTGCTTGCTGGGCAGGCATTGCCGTACAACCGTCGGGACATGCCTCCCGACACAATGAACAGCAAAGTACGGTACACGGACTTTGTGAAGATAGCCTGCGCTCCTGTACCCGACTATTATTAGCTAGGTGACTCAGGCCTGCTTGCTGGGTAGGCATTGCTGTACAACCGTCGGGACATGCCTTTCGTTGAAGTCTGGAATTTTTCCTTTCTTATGACGCAATAAAGCATCTGGAGTAAACCACATCCTACGTAGGAAGAAGGGTTTTCTTTCAATTCGGCAGGTTGAGTTGTCGTTAAGGTATCGAAGGGTCTTGAGTTCGTCTCCCGTTGAAATCTGGAATTTTTTCTTGTTAACGGCGCACCTACAGAATCTACATTGCTAGGGGATTATCTTTCTATTCTCCAAGTTGAGCTATCGTTAAGCTATCGATGATTATAAATTAGTGAGTTTATCCTCTGGGATTTTTGTATAGATGATATCATAGTGGTAGTTCAGAGGTCTGGTAGGCCAGTGGTCACGGTTTCGAGACCCAACCGGGAAAATGACAGGTTATCTTTCCATTTGGGATATTACCCACATGATAATACGTTTTACGTTTTTACTGTAGACACAAATCCTAGTTGTGGGTTTACCGACGTGAATACCTATATTGCTATCAAAACCAAAGATGAAGAAAAAAGATATATATTTTATTAAATACTCCAATAGTTATATTAAGTGAAAGGAAATTTTTTACCTTAATTTTTTGTACTCTCCTGTAGACCATTCGTAAATTCTAATGTTGATGAAGTTTTGGGAATAAAAATGAAAATACAAAAAGTCACAGATATTTGTACATCAACGTTATTTTTTTATTTTACACTCATATAAATAGTTTTTAAAAAAAATCAAGTTACATGGGACTTACGATATTTACAAATAATTACTAACCTAACTACCCATTTATACTTCCTACTTTATGTAGGCGCGTAAATATTATAAAATATATTAATTATTAAAAAATTACAATTGAAAATAGTGATCAGACAGTCAGTGAGTGGATTCATCATAGGGTGGCGTCATCGTGAACATTGGTAGCCAGACAGTGGAGGAATGACTCAGCACTTCTACCACTGTCTTTACAAGGAGGCTAATAATTGACAAGGGTCCCCAGAACCAAGCCAATGCTGGTCTACTCCCTATTTATAGTCCCCCAGCCAGACTATGGATTACGCCTTCATAAATATAGATTTTTGATGTCTTGCTCAAAGAATTTTGTAGTTACCTACCTATTACTGACCGCTGATGACTTACATGTCAAAATGCTATGCAAATTCGAATATAATAATATAAAAAGCAACACAGATAAATTTATATTTAACCAATAACAATTCACAATACATATAAATAGGAAATAAGAGTAAAGTAATAACAAGTACCTACGCACATTTTGTACAATAAGTTAAAAATAGTAGTCACCGTAGTCGAGTGGTGTACCTAAAGCACTAGGCTTGCGCGCACGGTAACCTGTAGTCCGTTCCAGAAACACTCTCTACTCTCATAATCCCCGAATCTCCGTTTCAACCGTCACACAACGCACTCTGATTGGTTATTCCGTTCAAATTAACCAATCAGAGTGCGTTGTGTGACAATTGAAAGGGAGATTTAGGGATTTTGAGAGTGCTTTCTGGAGCGAGGACCAATAGACCTGCGTTATGTGACAGTTGAAAGGGATATTTAGATTATGACTATTATGAGAGTGGAGAGTGTTTCTGGGATAGGCTACTGGATTCTCCTGGAGGGCAGGAATTTTTCTACTCTGTACTTCGATGTCAGTTACTTGTATGAGTGACAATCATAGGTGATATTACTAGAGTATAAATAATATAATATTAGTGGAGGCTCTTAGTAATACTGCGCTACCCACAAAATTGTGAAAGGTCTTATGCTTCACCACAAATAAATCTTACAATTGATAACAAGTCTATACGAACATTTTTTACACTAGGTTACTGAAAATAACGACTACACTAATATGCTTAGCTATTACAAGGTAAGCTTGTCATATTTGTGTTAATTACAAAAGTAATGTCACAATTTCTTACCTTAAACCCGCCTAACTTGAATTTTGCATGCATGCTTGATACTCTTACCACGGAATAATAATAAGCTGTCTGAGTGAAAAGGAAGCTCAATACAGTCGAACCTGAATATAAGAGAACAATTTCCAGGTCATATTCACCTCTTTATAGGGAAAATAACCTCTCAATAAGAGAAACCTGGATAAAAGAGAAACAGTTTACGGTCCCTTGAATTCTCTGATAACCACGTTCGACAAAAAGCTACAAAATTTGTACTCTGCATGCTACTGTCAGCAAAAAACCAAAATACTATTGACACATGTCTGACAAATGAACTTGAGTAAACTTCCATGCAATTCTACTACTGGGTCAATCCTAAAGAACACATCTTATATTTCACCAGTTCGATTTTGGTAATTTTCCGAACTTCAGATTACAAGTCCGCCGCCTTATCGATCAAGCTACAGTAGAACCCCGATATTATGAACTTCGGATAAAATGAACTTTTTTCCGGCCGATTTTTTTTTATTACAGCTTAAACAAATGAAAGATCTTGTTGCTATAGAGAAGAGGAGAAAACAAACAAAGCTAACAAGAATAATTACTGATTTCTTTGGATCCTCACAAAAGGTCTATATAGTATTTACGTTTGTACCTAATTTGTATTTAAAATAACATTCAAATACATGTACCCCCGTTAATATGACCAAAATGTGCCTTATTTTACCTATACATTATGTAATTATATGGAACCCCGATATTATGAACTTTTACATTGAGCCCCGCTATTATAAACTACCCCTGGTCCCAATTAGTTCATAATAACGTGGTTCTACTGTACTTAGATCGGTGGTTCCACTGCATTAGCTTCTGGACAAGATAATCCACAACGCCGAGCATCTCTCACAACTGGTTCAGATCGGAGTCACGGTGAACACTGAAAAGCGCCGCATAGTGGTGAGCGCCGTGGACTAAGGGCCGTAGGGCGAGCCGCACAGGATGACGTATGTGGTCACGCCCGTGGTTATGAGGAACACCCACAGCAGGAAGCGGTCGCACACTAGCGCCACCTGCTTCCACTCGAGTTCATTGAACTCCCGCCGCTCCTGATCTGACAGGCGGGTCTCGTTCCGCTCTATCGTGTGGTGGACTTGGTTGAGGAGGCGAAACAGGTTGGACGATTCCGAGTCTGAAATATTTCGAAATGTAAAATGAGTATAAGTATATTTTTTTTTTTTTTTTTTTTTTTTTTTTTTTTTTTTTAAGTGGGGTTTAACGTCGCTTTCAACTGCCATGGTCATATCACGACGGGGGTTTTACCCTCCATTCGCAGGAAACTCACAAACCTGCTACTCACATTGACCTCACCCAGCCTGAGTGGGGCCGGGAAAAGCCAGCGTCACGAGAATTAGAATTTGAATGGTCACCCATCCAAGTCTTAACCTCGCTGGATGTCGCTTAACTTCGGTGTTCTGAAGGGAACCGGTGTATTCAACATGCCATCGACGCTGGCTAAGTATATTTTATTTAGGGCGGAATTAATAGACAACATCAATAACTTAAGTCGTTGGTAAGTGTCGGTTTTCCCTATCTTACACAGTACGCAATCCGTGACTTAGCGCCACAGAGGTATTACAAAAACGTCTATTAATTCCGCCCTTAGAGTGCAGTAAATTACAGGTGAGGCTTTACAAAAGTTAGCCAGCATCCAATTACATAATATACACTATGAAAGAAATAACAAGAATAGAAAAGTAAAAAAAAAAAAAGATAATGATGGTAATAATATTAAGAAAATTAATAATAATTTATTTTGAGTGATTTTTTTTTGTAACCAGTGTACTTTTGTGTACAAAATAAATTTTACACAAAAGTACATCGGTTACAAAAAAAATTCACTCAAAATAAATTATTATTAATTTTCTTAATATTATTATTTTATTACCATCATTACCTTTTTTCTACTTTTCTATTCTTGTTATTTCTTCTAATAGTATATATGTACTATGTAATTGGGTGCTGGCTAACTTTTGTAAAACCAAAACCTGTATTGTAATTTTGTAAGCTGCTTTTCAAGTTTCCAGCGACAATTAGGTATACGTGAAGTATGACCTACCTTAGAATTAGCAGTTCAAAGGAACTAGACCACCTTACTAGATGTTAGAAAGAATTTATTAAACAACAACAAAAAAATGAGTCAGGAAAACAAGACCTACCAGTGACGTGAATTCCGTTCACGTAGTGCGTCTTCTGGCGCGGTACAAACCGGGGACTCATAGTCCGCGGGTCGGGAGTCGAGTTGCAATCCCCGTCCTCGGAAATCCACTTGCCCGCCCGGGTGGAGCAGTCCACACGCCCGCCGGCGGGCCGCTTCACCTTAGCGTGGGGGGCGGCCTGGGGCTGGTACTGGGGAGGAAATGGGGACGAGGTCAGAGATGAGTGTTAGTCGGAAGGGTTGGGTGGAAGAGATTGCCACAGGCAACAACCCCGCCCTTTAGTTAGGACATGTGTATATATTTTGTTTATTTTTTTCTTGTTTATATTATTAATATTGTCAATTTTTATAATTTATTTTTACCATTATTTGTCTGTATATATGTTCTACTAATAAAGAGTTTCTAAAAAAAAAAAAAAAAAAAAAATAAGTGTTACACACTGTATGTTGATTGTTGAGGTTGATTCCTTAATCCCTGAATAAGTTTCATATTGTAAGGTCAACATCTGTTTTATTATTACAATAAATAAATATACATTGAATTTAATTGAATATTTGTGTTCATCACAAAATTTCGCATGACTATTTTTTTTTGCTGGAACTTGAACCACTGACTTCCAGATTACAAGTGGCGGACTTACGTAATCGATACTCCCTGAATACACTTTACAAACCTTGATTATATAAAACTTCGTCAAAGCTATTCTCCAGTCATACCAAATTAAGTAAATATGATCGGAAGTAACGGAACTTATCTTATTAGAACCGAATTTCAGATCTAACGACTGGAATTGTGAAAGTAAATTTTAGCACCCGGCTTTCACACTTCTCTATTTCCCCAATTTCTAGATACTGAACAGATCATATGTTTTAGATTTCTTTCTACTTTTCAGCATTTCTGGTTTATACATGGTTACCACTTCTCTAGTTAAGCATAGTTTTGGTCGTACGATACATTAAAGAAAGTAAAAAAAGTTTTAAAAAATTATCATATTTGTGTTAATCACTTTTGTGATATCACAACTGTTCAAACTCGCTTCACTATAATTTACGCTGAAAACATGACTTGAACCACAGACCTACAAGTTCGCCGCCTTATCGATTAAAAGGAAGTAGAATGATGGAAATCATGAAAATTACTTTCTATGTATAACCGCTGCGCGCCGTACAAAAGTTTTAATATGGAGCTACTCATTTCTCTGAGAATCTTCGCTTTTTTTGAGAGAGAGAGAGAGAGAAAAAAAAGAATTCTACCCCACAAAGAAGTAAAATTGGATTATCTTAAAAATCCATTACACTATTTAGTATTACATGGCAAGGGAAACAAGTCTAAAAATAAACTTTTAGTGGATGTGCGCTTTCTACCGAAATGAAAACTGGGGGTAATCAAGTGAGAGGAATGTAGATTTTCATGAAGACAAAATTAGATACCATCAGGTTTAAATTAACTACTTGAACAAAATTTCCTGTCTCAAGGAGATGATTGCACAAGCCTAGAGAAAAAGAACTGTGCAAGCCTCAGAGACCAGAGTTGTGAGTTTGAATCCTAAAAAATATTACTTGTCTCTTGCGTATTACATTTTTATCACGAGTTATATTTTTAGAGGGTAAAACATCAAGATACTCTTATAACAACGAAATCAAAAAGGCTGTGAAACCCTCATTTTTTAAAAACTAGCTTTCAAAATAATTGCTTAACTTGGGACTTGAACTACCGAACTCCAATTACAAGTCCCCCGCCTTATCGATCAAGCTACTGAGGTCAGTTACAAGAACTAATAGTAATAATAATAATAATTATACCACCCTCTAGTGGAAGCTAAACACCAGGCGAGGTTTATGTTCAAGTCATTTTCTACCATCTAACCCTCGGAGTCTTATTATTATGTGGCCACAAATTCAAATTTATGAGGAAATGCCCAAAGCATTTTCTATCACCTAACCCTCGGAGTCTTATTATCATGTGATCATAAACTCAAATTCATGAGGAAAAATTCATGCACTGGGTGGGATTCGAACCAACGGATCCCTACGTTACCTGGAATACCAGACCAGCTCGTTAACCACTTGACTACCAGTGCACGTTGTTGTTTGTTAAATTTTAATTTAATGTGTAATCTTTTTGATATGTAATCTTGTTTAATTGTACATTTTTTTTTTTTTTTTAATATTTGTATTTATTTATTACAGATAGTATATTTATCTCTGCCATTTGCAATCCAGAGGGCAAAGTACTCAGAATACTTGAGCAATTACCTCTCTGGATTACAAGTGACAAAAAAAAAGTGAAATACTTACTATCGAGCTTCGCTCTCTGGAGTCCCGGGACTCGAACTCCAGCAGCAGGAACTTGGCCAGCTTGCCTAGCACCAGGGCCTTCACCAGGGTGGGCACCTGGGTGCCTCTGACCCCGCGGTGGTAGATGTTCAGGGTCACCACGGACAGGCCCGAGGCGAAGGAGACCAGGCAGATGCTCACCCCGTAGTACATGCCTGGGAGCAGAGAACAGGAGATATAGGTTATGATTATGGACAGTGTCCTACTTAATAGTACCAGGCCTGGGAGCAGAGAACAGGTGACATAGGTTATGATTATGGACAGTGTCCTACTTAATAGTACATGCCTGGGAGCAGAGACCAGGAGATATAGGTTATGATTATGGACAGTGTCCTACTTAATAGTACCAGGCCTGGGAGCAGAGAACAGGTGACATAGGTTATGATTATGGACAGTGTCCTACTTAATAGTACATGCCTGGGAGCAGAGACCAGGAGATATAGGTTATGATTATGGACAGTGTCCTACTTAATAGTACCAGGCCTGGGAGCAGAGAACAGGAGATATAGGTTATGATTATGGACAGTGTCCTACTTAATAGTACCAGGCCTGGGAGCAGAGAACAGGTGACATAGGTTATGATTATGGACAGTGTCCTACTTAATAGTACCAGGCCTGGGAGCAGAGAACAGGTGACATAGGTTATGATTATGGACAGTGTCCTACTTAATAGTACATGCCTGGGAGCAGAGACCAGGAGATATAGGTTATGATTATGGACAGTGTCCTACTTAATAGTACCAGGCCTGGGAGCAGAGACCAGGAGATATAGGTTATGATTATGGACAGTGTCCTACTTAATAGTACCAGGCCTGGGAGCAGAGAACAGGAGATATAGGTTAGGATTATGGACAGTGTCCTACTTAATAGTACATGCCTGGGAGCAGAGACCAGGAGATATAGGTTATGATTATGGACAGTGTCCTACTTAATAGTACCAGGCCTGGGAGCAGAGAACAGGAGATATAGGTTAGGATTATTGACAGTGTCCTACTTAATAGTACCAGGCCTGGGAGCAGAGAACAGGTGACATAGGTTATGATTATGGACAGTATCCTACTTAATAGTACCAGGCCTGGGAGCAGAGAACAGGAGATATAGGTTAGGATTATGGACAGTGTCCTACTTAATAGTACCAGGCCTGGGAGCAGAGAACAGGAGATATAGGTTATGATTATGGACAGTGTCCTACTTAATAGTACATGCCTGGGAGCAGAGAACAGGAGATATAGGTTATGATTATGGACAGTGTCCTACTTAATAGTACATGCCTGGGAGCAGAGAACAGGAGATATAGGTTATGATTATGGACAGTGTCCTACTTAATAGTACCAGGCCTGGGAGCAGAGACCAGGAGATATAGGTTATGATTATGGACAGTGTCCTACTTAATAGTACATGCCTGGGAGCAGAGAACAGGAGATATAGGTTATGATTATGGACAGTGTCCTACTTAATAGTACATGCCTGGGAGCAGAGTACAGGAGACATAGGTTATGATTATGGACAGTGTCCTACTTAATAGTACCAGGTCTGTTGCTAAGCCGGGGCATAATAATAACACTCTTTGGTGGAAGGTAGGAAGGTTGCTTTCAACTGTATGGTCATAACACGACGGGAGTTTTTATCCTCCATTCGCTGTGAACTCACAAACAAGCTACACAAACCAATAATAATAATAACACTCTTTAGTAGAAGATAATCACCAGGTGAGGTTAATGTTCAAAGCATTTTCTACCTCATAGAGTCTTATTATGTGGTCACAAACCCAAATAATGAGGAAAAATTCATGCACTGTTGGAATAATGAGACTCATTGGTCCTCGTCAGGCAGTATGAATATTGAATAAGGCGATATTATTATTATTTACCTACAGAGAGTGTACATATTTCCGTGAAGAGTGAGAACAGAAAATGTGTGTTTTACGTCAATTGAATAATAATAACTTATTTTTGTTGCTTCACATCTATCATTTATCTATCAAGGTTTATGAAATCTGTCCTAAACGAAAATTAATTTCAAGAATTGTTTATCGATTGTATAAATTTAAGCTAGGTTTCTTCTAGAGGTAGAGTTTTCCGCAAACCCACACTGTTAGCATTAATACAAAAGCAATAGCTACCTACTCCGCAGCAGGTTATGGGGAAAATGAGAAAATACGCATTGTAGATTACATGTCAGAAGAATATTGTACCACAAACAATACCAACTGTTGCGCAAAAAATATGAAACTTATAAAAATTGAAACTTTAGTTAATTGAAAAATGATACTTTTATTTAGAATGACTCCCAGCAAAATTTCTTTTAACTGAACACCTAGAACAAAGGAGGAAACTTGAAAAAATCAAGTTACATTATTATTGGATATTATTATTATTATTATCATGCTTTATTAGAAGGACATATGTATACAATATTTACAAAAATAAAATAGTTTGAAAATTAATTAAAGATAAAATTGTTTGAAAATAAATAAATAATAAATATAGTATTAGGTAGGTATGTAGTTAGGTACGAATATATGTATTTAAAGATGTAGGTATTTTAATTTCATCATCATCATAGGGTGGCGTCATAGTGAACGATGGTAGCTATACATTGGAGCCATGACTCAGCACTTCTACCACTGTCTTTACAAGTAGGCTAATAATTGACAAGGGTCCCCAGAACCACGCCAATGCTGGTCTACTCCCTGTTTATAGTCCCCCAGCCAGACCTTAATTTTAATTTACACAAAAATATTGAATCGATCAGTGTTGTCATGTTTCTGTATAACACTAAAGTAATTAACTGAGTTCTTATTTTTTTATAATAAAATTTTAAAAAATAAAATAAGTTGTGTTAGGTACCTATCACATTTCGAGAGGTACATAAATTTATCATATAAAATTATAACCATACAGTTTATTGCAAAATCTCTGTCAAGAAACAATTAGCATTACCTAGATGAAATAGCCATCCAGTTTTTTACAAATAAAAGAAAAATGAACCGTTTAACAGGCACTATAAAAAATCATTTGATATTAAAAACAAAAAAAATTAAAACAATTTGATTTAATTTGCCTAGGGTTGGGTGGAAGAGATTGCCTAAGGCAATAACCCCGCCCTTTAGTTAGGACATATATTATATATATATTTATTTATTTTTTCTTTATTTTTTCTTCTATTATATTGTATTTTAATTTGTAATTATTTGTGTTGTATATAATACGTTCTATTAATAAAGTGTAAATAAATAAATAATAAAATAAAAAAATAAAGCAATCAAAACTCCTGTTTTCAAACATTCAAGAAACATTATTTATCAATTCATTTTCCTGTTCTGTGTTCAGCAAGTTCTCAAACTTCTTCTTTTTATTCAAGTTTTTGTTCTTTGTGATTTGTTTTATGTTTTGCTGTTTTCTTCCTTTATGCTAGCTTTTCCCTTAAAACATACTATGCTAAAATTTCAAACATAAAGAACAGTATGAAGACTTGTCACCAACCACATTCATAAAACACAGGAACACGAATAATATGGATCAACATTACAGAAACTTGAGGCTGATCAATTGCTTGGGTAATCATAACTATGAAACCAAAACAAGTTCTGGAGGAGACTGTTTTGAGTCCTGATCGGGCAGAGTAATGAAGTGATTATGAAAAAAGATTACAAGAATGCCAAAGAAATGCTAAGAAATACCGAGAAAAATTACTCTTAGACATCATGATAAAGAAGAAACTACTGAAAAAATAAATCATTTAATTACACATTCACACCAGGCTTAGTAGTAAAGAAGGCTCATTAAGGGAAGGGAAAGAAGAATAACCATGGAGGAATAAAGTAGTGGAGAACCGTACATCTTATGAACCTGTCACATAAAAACGGCCATTTTGGTAAGCTGGAACACAGTAGAATTCACAACAATAACAAATTAATTATTATTATTATTATTATACACTTTATTAAGGACATAGTATACAGGGTGGACCAAAAAAACGTTTACACCCGTTAATGGTAGATTACTGACGACATTTCTAGGACGGATCTGCAATCCGTTTTTTCGGATTCGCCTTTATAACTACACAAAGTGATTTTTTGCAACTTTCTGAAAAAGTCCGACTTTGGCTTATTCTTCAGGTCAGAACTTTTTCCCTGTTTAAGATGAGTTGATTCTGAACAAATCTGCAGAAAGCCAACAAAATTTCGATGTTTCTAGCTACACTACTTTGTTTTTTACGATTTGGTTTGTCATATTTTTTTTACACCTGAACAGAAAAAAACACCCAAAAAAACTTTTTTACTAAATAAAACACTCGACATTTGTCCGAACAAATTTTGGCACAGACATGGGCAAGTTTGATAAAAGTTGGCGGCCGCCCCGAGGATGCTAAAAAATAATTTTACGATTTTTTATCACGTGATCTTCTGGGAAAAATTATTAGATGTTTGCCAAAAACTCTTCAAAAATCCTAAGAGTTTTCTAGCTGTAGACTGTGTAAGGGCGTCTTGTATTGTTTACAAAATTTGTTTACATTGCTTTTTTTGAATACCGCGGTCGCACATGCCTTCATCAGCCAGTTTAGGAAAACTCAAATGATAAATTTCGTGCTTCTCAGATTGTCAGTGGTGTTAGCTAGATGTGGTAGTGCTAAGAGTGTCAGTCGCATTATTATTAAACAGATTTAATCAAGTTTTATTTACAAAATATAATATATACAATTTACAAGAAATAAAGTTGAAATAATTAAGCAAAACTTGATCAAGGGCGGTGTTAATGCCTACGGCATTCTCTTCCACACCACCCTTGATAAAAAAAAATGAAAATAAAATATAAGGGCAACACAAAAAAAAGAATAAGAAAATTAAAAGGAACAATAAACAATTAAAAGTATGTACAATAAAAAAAAAGGATTGGAGGAGGTAATAGAAACAAAAAAAAAACAAAATTAAGAGGGGGGGGGGATAATACAATATTACATAGTAGAAGTAGGTATTAACTACTGATCCAAAGCTAGCATGTATTCTTTTGTTTTCATCTTAAATGACATTCGACTTTCCAAGACTCTGAGTTCCTCTGGAAGCTGATTCCACAATCTAGCAGCATTAACAGTGAAACTTTTACCCATGAAGTCTGTGCGATGTAGTGGAATGTTGAGAAGATGTTGTGAACGTGTATTGTGTGAATGAAAACTTTGTAGAGGTTGAAACGTGGAGTGTAAGTATGATGGTGTTGTTTCTTCGTTCATTATTTTCCACAAAAGACATAATGTCTGATGCTCCAGTCTTCTCGTAACAGTCAACCACGTCAGCGATCTTCTTAGGTTAGAAACATGGTCATATTTTCTTAACCCGAAGATATAACGAACGCAAGCATTCTGGTAAGTTTGAAGTTTATTCATGAGTAATCCATTAATATTGCTAAAAACTATTCCTCCGTACTCAATAGTTGGGAAAATGAGAGAAGTGCTCAATAGTTTTTTTGTCTTCAAAGGTAAAAACCTTTTCAGACGGTTTAAGGAATGGAATTTTCTAAAGACTCTTTTCCCAACACTTATGACTTGTGAATTCCATGAAAGATTTGAATCAAAGAGCAGGCCCAAGTTTTTAACTGTGTGAGAAAAAGGAATAATAATTGAATTGAATCTTATTGGAAGAACTGTGATTTTTGATAGCCTATCTAGAAGGGGAGAGGATCCTATTATAATGCATTGAAATTTTTTGGGATTTGGTAAAATACCATGAATCATAGTCCAGTGATGTAATTGCTGAAGGTCATTGTTCAACATTTGAACAGCATCATTGACATTATCAACTAAAGAATGAATATATAACTGTAAATCATCAGCATACAAATGAAATGAACAATGTTTGAATATTTTTCCAATGTCATTTATAAACATGGAAAATAATAAAGGACCCAATATACTGCCTTGAGGAACACCTGTTGTTGTAAATAAAAGATCAGAAACTGCATCACCATTGAAGACATACTGTTGGCGATTTCTCAGATATGAAGAAAACCATTGGAGAACACAAGGAGAAAAGTTGAAATATTTTTGTAGCTTTATGAGAAGAATTTCAAAATCAACCGAATCAAAAGCTTTACTAAAGTCTGAAAGTAGTAATACAGTAACTTGGGTTCTATCCATACTCTTACGGATGTCATCTGTTACTTTATCAGTGCAGTAGTTGTGCTATGACCCGGTCGAAATCCAGATTGATAAGGATTGAACAGATTATTTAAATTACAGAAATTTATAATTTGAAAATGTACAACTTTCTCAAGGACTTTGGAAAAAACAGGTAAAAGAGAAATGGGACGAAAATCGTTCAATCCTTTAGGTTTAGAAATCTTGGGCAGAGGAACAATGCGACCAATTTTCCATTGCTGTGGGAATACGCCTGTTGATAATGAGGAATTAATAATATGCGTCAAAGGAGCAACAATGGAATCTAATATCAACTTGAGGAAACGGATTGATAAGCCATCATTACCAGTTGCATTGGATCTAATAGTAGAAAACGCCTGTCTCACATCTGCACAAGAAACATCCTGGAAGCAAAACTCAGGATGTGTTGGATTAGGTTGAGTAAGTATGCTATCGATAACATTAAGCTTGTGGGCTGGGTCTAGATTTACAGGCGGCGTTACAAACTGTTTATTGAGATTATCTAAGCTGAATTGAGGATCAATACGTTTCGATGATTCATTCACATTTATACCAAGACTCCTTAAAAACTGCCAAAGTGATTTTTCATTTTCACAGGATGCTATACCCTGAGATATATAAATTTCTTTAGCATCACGAACAGATCGATTACATAAATTTCTAAGATGTTTATATTTTTCAAGATGAAGCTCCAATTGAGTTCTTCGATATTTATTGTAGATTCGATCTCTTCGTTTCATAAGGTTTAAGATATCAGGAGTAAGCCATGGAGTAGGGGGATATTTCACTTTGGCATTTTTTAAAGGAGCATTTTTATTAAGAAGCCTTGTTGTAATGTTTGTGAATAAATCAACTTTAGCATTAGTATCATTCAATTCAGTCACAAGATTCCATTGAGATGCCTCCGCATCACTAATCAAATTATTAAGGTCCATATTACGGAAATCCCTGAACTTGATCTTTCTCAAAGAATATTTGATATTACCAAGTTGATAAGCCATGAAAATTAAATCATGGTGAGAAAAACCAGGTGCAGAAATCTGCTCGTAATATTGAACTTTACTGGACGATTTAACAATTGTGAGATCTAGCAAACTGTCATAATTGTCTAAGTGAAATGTTGGTTTTGAAGGTAGAATGGACAAACTGACAGACTTCATTAGATTTTTAAATCTTGACGAATGTAGATTAGTAACATTAAGATCACAATTGAAATCGCCCATGATAATAATATCCTCATAGTGAGGCAGGAATGCACTCAATAAAGTCTCGAGATCTTCAGAATAAGCAATTGTAGGCGGCCTATAAACTACTCCCAACAAAAGCTTTTTATGACAGAATCTTACTTCCACCATAAGGTATTCAACTTTCTTGGCAGCATTACCATCAGAACATTGAAGAACTGAAAAGTCAATACCATCTCGAAGGTCAATACCTACTCCACCACAACGTGAATGCAGTCTGTCATTTCTTATGAGAGTGTAGCCAGGGATAGAGGCCAAAACATCAGGTAATGAGGGTTTAAGAAAAGTCTCAGAAACAAGAATGGCATGAAAACTTCTATTACCAAATGTCGCTAGTAGGTTGGCATGATGAGATATAATAGACTGGGCATTTATGTGGGAAACTCTGAACGAAGAGGAGTAAGGTGTCAACTGTTGTAATAATGCTGAGGAGAGTGGAGGAGCAACCAGTGAGTCTTCGGAATCGGTCGAGTCAGATGAAACATCAGAATACACATTGCCTGGAAAAGTAAAAACATCAGAATCAGTAATCATAGAGTGCAAAAAAAAAAAAAAATAATAATAATAAAAAAAATAGGTCAAAGGGGAGGGAAGGGGCCTAAATAAATAATAAAGTGAAATATTAAGACCTTATGGGAGGAACTTTATATACAAAAAAAGAAATAATAAAGAATTTACAAGGAGCAAAAAAAAAAAAAAATAATAATAATATAAAAAAAAAATAAAGAATTTACAAGGACCAAAAAAGAGGAGAGAGAAAAAAAAAAAAAAAAAAAAAAAAAAAAAACAAGGAATTGATGAGAAAAAAAAAAATGTTTTAACATCGCTTATTTTCTTCAGGTCCTGCTTTTCCTTTTCTTATAATGAGCTCCTTTTGGTTTGGGAATATTAGTCTTGACTGTGCAGGGGACAATCTTAGCAGGCGTTGTTGTATTGGGACCACAGGAAAGAACTTCACTGGGGCCGGGTGAAGTGGGAGAAAAAGGGTTGGTAGGAGCCGGAACATGGGGAGAAGAGGGAGGGTAGGGATGAGTTAATTTGCTCACACTTATGTCTCTCAGCTGATCTATATTAGTAACAACATATTTTTTTTCTCCATCATTGATCATAACCCTACCATCCAATGTCCAAACATTTCCCACCGAGTATATAGTTTTCGCTTCAGCAAACAGCTGAAAATTAGCCTTCGTCAGTGACTCGGTGATGTGAATGCCAGATCCTTTCAAGAACTTCTTGTTGGTGAATACGAGCCGGCGATGATAATAAGACACGAATTTTACAATAATCGGCCTATTTTTTCCATCTTTCTTGTGGGGTCCTATTCTGTGAGCACGATCAATGTGAAGAATTTGGATATCGATCTTCATTTCTTGGTTAAATATATTAATGACTTCCTTGACACAGTCAGATTCAGATCGATAGCCATCTTCTTTAACTCCATGTACCAAGATGCAGTTCCTTCTTGAGTATTGTTCCAGATCATTTAGTTTAGCATCTTGTCGTTTAATACTGTCTTTGATTGATGAAAGCTCACACATGACAAGTGCTTTGAATGACATGAAAAGACTCTCAAACACAGATATAGGGTTAGCCTCGATTTCTGGAATAGCACTTGCATTAGCATTTTTAAGTTCATTAAATTGCGTCTCCAAGTTATTGAGAGAGGACAAAAGAAGATCGATTTTTGAATCAGTCATTATATTATAATATTGTGAAAACTAAAATTACAATGTTCGGTATTAATAAAACACAAAATATTATGATAGTTAAATTTCCTCCCAAGGTCAAATTTTTCAATTTCTTTGTTATTTCATTAATTACTAATTAAAATTTAAGTTAAGATAATTATCAAAACAAACAGCTGATTTGATAAAGGGGGAAAAAAACTGCTCCTTAGTAACAGATAAACAACACTGCTAATGGTTCGTTGGTTACGTGAAACTCCTTAGCAACGGATAAACAGTATGAAAAATTCAATGTACAATTAATAGAACAATGTTTAGTTATTGATTATGTTCTTATTTAATAAATTAAGAAAAATTAAGACAATATTATGAAAAAGGACGGTTTTATCTATAAATTGGTTATAAATAGTCTTAAGCAGTTATTACATTACTTTGAAAACAACATAAATTTTGAACTTGAAAACACTTCTGCAGAATCAAATGTACGTTTTTTTGTTAGAATTAGGATTCTTGTAATGATAATGTTATCAATTTATTAAATTTTAAAAGATGAACTCGATATTCTTATAGAGCAGAGTTTTGTCCTCAAACGGTCAAAAATTTACACAAAAAAACTTATTATTTCAACTAATTGAACTTATTATTTCGTCGAGAATTGAACCTCGCATGACCGAGGTTCAATTCTCGACGGTCAATATTATTTTAATTATCAAAAACATCTGATGGAATATTTTATTCATACCTGTATCTGACCTGTTGTAACACCAACAACTTATGGTTTTTTGGGGGGTGATACCATCTGTAAATTGAGTTATATCAGATACTATTGGTATCACAATACACATAATTATTATTCATGTAAGCCCCTGAGAGACTGCCTTGATAATGCAAGGATAGTTTTTTCTTATGGTTCCCTAAGAGAGAAAAAAAACTTGTGAACTTTCCTAACGAAAGTAGATTTTATAAAATAAAGCCAGGTAAATATGTAGGTAGGTTCTTCTATCATAAACAATACTAGTTAAATAACAAATATTTACCGATTGTAATGTAATGTAATGTAAAAAGCCTTTATTTGTACAATTAAATTTACACACAACATAAATACATAGTATATGGGCATCTTGTACAAAATCAGATTAATATCTGAGGCCTATTTACCGATTGCCAACTCTTAATAGAAGTATTGAAAAAACAAGATAATATTTTGTAAAATTAATAAACTTTTGCAGTCTTTATTATGTTTTATACTATTTTGATATAAACAAAAAGGTATTTAAAAAAACATTTTGTGTTAGTATGTTCAATGAGAAACGATTAGACGCGCACGATTAGCTCAGTGGTAAGCTAGTCCACCCGGTCCGAACGCCAGAGCCAGCAAAAAATTCATGACTACAAAATAAAAAAGACTGTTGCCATTTTTTATTTAGCCATAGTACACACTATGGATTCTCCTCACACAAATTTTTGAAAACAATGGTGACTTTAGTACCTTAGTTCTAACTTAGAAAGTCAGAACTGTCCCTCTTCTTGCCTTTCTCTCTCTCTCTCTCTCTCTTTCGCTCTCTGCCTCTCTCTCTTTCGCTCTCTGCCTCTCTCTCTCTCTCTTTCGCTCTCTGCCTCTCTCTCTTTCGCTCTCTGCCTCTCTCTCTTTCGCTCTCTGCCTCTCTCTCTCTCTCTCTCTCTCTCTTTCGCTCTCTGCCTCTCTCTCTTTCGCTCTCTGCCTCTCTCTCTTTCTCTCTCTCTTTCTCTCTCTCTTTCTCTCCCTTCTCAATTCCCTTAGAGGAACTGTTGGAAGTGGCGTCCACCTTCCTGGATGCAAAGGTTGAACCTCTTCATCATGTTCCGTCGAATGTTGCGGAAGATTCCAGGTTTTTCTGTCAGGTCATCGAATGCCAACAGGATTCTTGCTACCAGATTTCGTAAACTATGTTTTTCACTTGATCCCAAATGTTCCTGTTGGCAACTCCATATCCTAAATGCGTATCTGCCATTTCAGCATCCGAATTATAATAATGTAACTAACTTGTACTAAAAAAAACTCAAGAAGTTTAAAGATAATATTTCATAGAATGCAGAAAAATATGCTTGAAAACTATCATCGAGAAACAAACAATCATGAATTTGACTGGCCTTTAATTAATTCCAAGGAAAATAATTATCAGACATAAATAGCTAATTACTCTTTGAGTACAAGACGACCCTACACGGTCAACACTTTTAAGATTTTGAACATCATTTTTTGAGACTTACCTGGTTTGTTTACCCAGAAGATCAAGTGATAAAAAATCGTAAAATTATTTTTTAGCATCCTTGGGTTGGCCGCCAACTTTTATCAAACTTGCCCATGTCTGTGCCAAAATTTGCTCGAGCAAATCTTGAGTGTTTCAAAGTGTAAAAAATTTACATGAGAATTTTTTTTTCTATTCAGGTGTCAAAAAATATGCCAAACCAAACCGTAAAAAACAAAGTAGTGTAGCTAGAAACATCGAAATTTTGTTGGCTTTCTGCAGATTTGTTCAGAATCAACTCATCTTAAACAGGAAAAAAGTTCTGACCTGAAGAATAAGCCAAAGTTGGACTTTTTCAGAAAGTTGCAAAAAATCACTTTGTGCAGTTATAAAGGCGAATCCGAAAAAACGGATTGCAGATCCGTCCTAGAAATGTCGTCAGTAATCTACCATTAACGGGTGTAAACGTTTTTTTGGTCCACCCTGTATACAAACAGACAATTACAATTATGTTTGTTATGACAGCATATTAATTATTAATATACAAAATTGGAAAGAGAAAAAAAAACAGAAAAAATTGAGAAAAAATAAATATATGTATATAGTAAAGGGCTGGGTTATATTGCCTATGGTGAGGCCAATCTCTTCCACCCAACCTTTTATTAATTTTTCTTTTGGTTTATTTTTCATACTTTTGAATGTAATAATATACGAGTATTAGCCATATTGGATAGCTGTTATCAATTTCTTTACGTGCCAGGTTTGAGGCATTACAAGCTCTCCATTAGTTCTTCCTCCATGGTTCGACCGCTGGTTTATCTTAATTGCGTCGAAATTCGAATCAGCCAGTACTTTTGTTTAACAAGACCGTCTCGCAGGTGATGGGAATCACTAATGCTTTCCCTACGTCAATGCTGGTGCGCTCAGTCAAGCGAATGTAAACTTATAATACTGTGAGTTTGCGAATGAAAATTCGGGTGAAGAAAATGCAATGCTGTCATAACAAACATAATAATGATAATATATGTTTCATACCAGTCATTCCACACGTAAAGATAATATATTTGATACCAAACATAATACTGATGATATAATTATGTAGTTCATACCACACACATACTACTAATAATATATTTCATACAAATCATAATAATAATATTTTGTAATAATCCAAAAAGGAAATATGTATATGTGACTGAGAAAAAATGCAGACAAAGAAAACCTTTCTGTACCCACATCTTTGCCAAAAGTTAATTAACTTAACCTGAATGGGAAGAAGAAACAAGAATAGGAGCGATGGGAGGGAGCAACATGAATGGGAGCTATGGGAGGGAGACACAAGAACTCAGCAGCGATGGGAGCGAGATGGTTTCAACAGATACGACAAACTTCTTGGCTTCTAGCTGAGATGATACCTACATATAAACATACATATTTCCTGTTTCTATCTCCACACTCACTTGCTTTTGCTTCCTCCTTTCATTCCCTCTCTCTCTTCCACATCCAAAGAGGAAATATAAACTCCTTCTCTTTCCTTCTCTCTGTCTTATACTCCTCCACCCTCCTTTCTCTTTGTAATAAATGTCAGAAAATGCCCCAACGTCCTTTCTTTTGTTTTGCTTGCCTTCCCAATGTCTCTTGGTTTCATGATTTATTCTGTATTGGTTATTATATGCATGTAAATCTTTATTTTTACCATAGCTCCGGAACAGCTACAAGATACATATTCGTTACAGATCTTGTTTTTTGTTCGCCCTCAGGATATGAAAGTCTTGACAAAATTTTACTTCTTATAATGCGCAGCATACTCGTTATAAACATTACCTCATACCCAAAATATTTTCAAGTTATGTAAAGAACGTAGAAAGTTGAATGTCCCCAAACTTATAAATATTATAAACATCACCAGATTTCGTGAGCATGGCCAGTTGACCACTGCATCTCTCCCCAACTCGAAAGTTTTTCTAGTTATTCAATCGTTAAAGTTAGCCAAGTATATTTGCTGGTAAGATCACCGAAGTTAAGCAACGTCCAGCGAGGTGAAGACTTCGTGATACTGGCATTCCGGACAAACCCAGGCTGGGTGAGGTTAATGTGGGTAGCTGGTTTGTGAACTTCCTGCGAATGGAGTGTAACACCCCCGTCGTGATAATTATGACCAATTGACCATGCAGTTGAAAGCGACGTTAAACCCAAATTAAAAAAAAAAAAATTGCTGAAATAACTTTCCCTTGATCATTAAAATAAACCAAGAAGGACGGTACATACTCGTATTTGATTTATGTAGAAATTCTCACTTTTTATTAAACTTCTGCAATCTAACTTTATGAGCAACCATAAAATATTTTAAATGGACTTTTTATCGAGAGAGAAACGATAAAATAATTATTATTCGGCTTTCAGAGACCAAAAAATTAAACAATATAGACCAAAATAAATTTCAGAGTATATACTTACCTAATAACCATAATGGGACTCCCTGTCTCGAGCTGACAGTCTAAATAAAGCACTAGTATAGTATAAAATAAAGCACTACTATAGCGCAACACCATCACAAAGGAGTATAATATTTCTCGCGGTCTATTTATGTTTATGTTTACATTTTGATATATTTATGTTTACATTATTTGATATGGGTGAGGGACGAGGAGAGGAGACTCCTTGGCGATACTAGCGCTTCTTAATACAGTGTAGCAACTACATCATAATGTATGTAGGCGTGGGTCTATCTATCTATCTATCTATCTTTTATTATATTAAAGTTGTGTTTTTCAACTTTACAGTTATACAGGGTCTTCATAAAGTCTAACTCAGGCCTAGGTTTCTCGAAAACGACTCAGAATATCGAAAAACGCAAAAACCCGTATTCCTTTATATTTAGGAGGATTGATTTTCAGCCAATTTTTTTTTGCCTACACGGCCCCAGTCAGGCTGGGCATGGACCAACTTTAAAATCTTAAATAGAATGGTTTGTCTTGTGGCATATTGATTTAAAGGTCTCATTGAGAGAAGTTTATTACAATAAATTTTAGTGTGCTACGACTTACCGTTCTCGAGATACAGGGTCGGACGTCCTGCGTAATATCCATATATTTTGACCTATAACTCGTTAACCGTAAATTATGGAGAAAATTTTTCTTGTTAATAATAACTCCTTATGGCAAGAACTTTCGAACAAGTTAAAACTTGATTGGTTTTTTCGTTAAATTTTTTTCGACTGTTCGTCCGGCTGGCTGACGAAACCGACCAGAAACTAACATCAACAGAGTATGTCGAGTTATAACTTGTTCGAAAGGTCTTGTCATAAGGAGTTATTATTAACAAGAAAAAATTTCTCCATAGTTTACGGTTAACGAGTTATAGGTCAAAATATATGGATATTACGCAGGACGTCCGACCCTGTATCTCGAGAACGGTAAGTCGTAGCACACTGAAATTTATTGTAATGAACTTCTCTCAATAAGTCCTTTAAATCAATATGCCACAAGACATACCATTCTGTTTAAGATTTTAAAGTTGGTCCATGCCCACTGCCCAGCCTGACTGGGGCCGTGTAGGCAAAAAAAATTGGCTGAAAATCAATCCCCCTAAATATAAAGGAATACGGGATTTTGCGTTTTTTGATATTCTGAGTCGTTTTCGAGAAACCTAGGCCTGGGTGAGACTTTATGAAGACCCTGTATGTACAATGTACATACATCACTAGGTGGTAGGTGCTTGAACATTACAATGATACCCCGGGCTACAATAATCATCTTGTTCACAACTATAACAGCTCACACACTCCCATCAGCAAAAGCTCGTTTACTTTAATGGACCATATAATAATCATAATAATGGACCATATAACGCACGTAATTCAGCAAAAAGAAAAACGAAATGATCGTCAAGTCAAAGGTCGGACGAAATTTTAGTTTTAGTGACGTGTGGCAAGTGTGTCCTTGCTAATACAATAAAACATTACTAAATCAGGGTTCCCAGTCCCCACAAACAAAGGCCGACATGTCTGAAAATTTCAACCGAACTTTACCTATAATAATAATACTCTTTTGTGGAAGGCAACCACCAGGCGAGGTTAATGATCAAAGCATTTTCTACCACCTAACCCTCAGAGTCATATTATGTGTTCACAAACTCAAATTGATGAGGAAAAATTCATGCACTGGGTGGGATTCGAATCAACGGACCCCTACGCTACCTGGATTACCAGACTATTGCCTTAACCACTTGACTACCAGTGCAATTTAGAAACAAATATATTCTATAAATTTTCTTTCTTCACTCAGTTATCTTTTGTGTTGACCCAGTACCTAAATGGACATTGAGTCACTTTTCGAGTCACTTTTCGTTCATAACACGGGATCAAGCTGCATCACAGACCACAAGCGAATAAAATAGCTGTTGTTTCATGGCTATGAAATGAAACGGACTGAGTCAAACACTCATTTCTCTTTCAAAAAAGGGGTTAGAAGTAAACCAAACATAATAATATGACGTGAAGTCAATTTTAGTAGTATCTACATGACTGATATTTTCACACGTCGTCACTACTCGGCATACATGTCACGGTATCCGATCCTCTCTTGTTCCTTTTAATTTTTCTCATGTCATTTTGTCAATAACTGTCGTTCTCAAAATTTCCACAGATGAGCTGATATTTGCTGATGTCGTAAACGATGATATTTTCAGTTTGTTCTAAGAGAGATAGTAAAAAACTCAGTGGAGTGACATTTTCATCTGAGTAAGCAAATAAATAATAGTATGCTCGCATGAGGTATTTGTCAGCATTTTTGAAGTATGATAATTTTACAATAGGTTATTAATATCTAAAAGTCACCGTGGTCGAGTGAGTAGCGTACTTACACACAGATGACCTGGGGGTTCGAATACGAGTCGAGAAGAAAATTTTCTACTCTGTACATTCTTCAAGAAAATTTCGTGGAAACTTCGGGGTACCTTTTTTTTAATTTGAATTGAACTTTGCTTGACCTTACCCAGTCTGAACTTCCGCTTTCCTCCTCTCATCATCTTTTCTTCCTTCTGCAATATTCTCTTTTCTTTCGTCATCCGCTTTCCTCCTGCCCTCTTAGTCTCGAGTGAAATAAAATCTTTGTCATGTGTTTATCCTCTCTTCTTCTCTTCTGCTATACGCTTTCTTTTTGTTATCCTCTTTTCTTCCGTCATCCGCTTTCCTCCTACCATCCTTTTTCCTCCTGTCATCCTCTTTCCTCATGTCATCATCTTTCCTCCTGTCATCATCTTACCTCCTGTCATCCTCTTTTCTCCTGTCATCATCTTTCCTCCTGCCATTCTCTTTCCTTCTGTCATCCTCTTTCCTCATGTCATCATCTTTCCTCCTGTCATCATCTTACCTCCTGTCATCCTCTTTTCTCCTGTCATCATCTTTCCTCCTGCCATTCTCTTTCCTTCTGTCATCCTCTTTCCTCCTGCCATCCTCTTTCCTCCTGTCATCCTCTTTCCTCTTGTCATCATCTTTCCTCCTGTCATCCTCTTTCCTCCTGCCATTCTCTTTCCTCCTGTCATCCTCTTTCCTCCTGTCATCATCTTTCCTCCTGTCATCCTCTTTCCTCCTGTCATCGTCTTTCCTCCTGCCATCCTCTTTCCTCCTGTCATCCTCTTTCCTCCTGTCCTCCTCTTTCCTCCTGTCATCATCTTTCCTCCTGTCATCCTCTTTCCTCCTGTCATCGTCTTTCCTCCTGCCATCCTCTTTCCTCCTGTCATCCTCTTTCCTCTTGTCATCATCTTTCCTCCTGTCATCCTCTTTCCTCCTGCCATTCTCTTTCCTCCTGCCATCCTCTTTCCTCCTGCCACCCTCTTTCCTCCTCTCATCCTCTTTCCTCCTGTCATCCTCTTTCCTCCTGTCATCCTCTTTCCTCCTGTCATCCTCTTTCCTCCTGTCATCATCTTTCCTCCTGTCCTCCTCTTTCCTCCTGTCATCCTCTTTCCTCCTGCCATGCTCTTACCTCCTGTCATCCTTTTTTCTCCTGTCATCATCTTTCCTCCTGCCATCCTCTTTCACAGTGTCTTCTTCATAATTTCTTGTGTCTTCATATTTTGTGCAGGAAGCTCCAGAAAGTTTCCCGAACAATGAACAAAACACTGAAAGAAGTTATGTGCTCTTCACTTCTGTCCTTGTATCTCCGGTGTTTGTATATCTAGTTTCTCAATGTGGTTTATAATTTGTTTCTGAGGAATCTGAAACCGTTACTATAATGTATGCTGTGAATTTACTTTGGACGAGAGAGTCTGGGTAAAGTGAAAACATATTATCTTTTGAAGATTAAAGACCATATTAGAGATTATTTACTTAGTCGCGAGTAAACTACATAAGTATTATATGTATACTAGTTCCACATATACAGAGTGTCCACTTTTAATGTGCGCCATAGGAAAAATACATGTAAAAACAGTTTTTCTTGTCTCAAAAGTCGCCATTAAGTATTTTAATTAAACCAAATATGTTAACTCATGTATTTTTATCTGAAGAATCCACTGGTGGTAATTTCATACACCTGGAACTTACAGTTAAAAAGTTAAGGGTTCGAAATCCGAGAAATGTGTTATGTTTGAAACTCAACATTTTTGTACAATTGGATACTCTATTTTATGTATTTTTTCACGAGAAATTGATTGGTAATATTTTCAATTACCTGGGGTTTACTGTTAAAAAGTTCTGGGTTCGAAACCGAGTAATTGCGTTATGTTTGAAACTCAATATTTTCGTACACCTGGATACCTACCTGGTTTCTGGTTTTACTAACTGTTATACCCTATTTTAGCATTCTTTAACTTTATTTGTGTATTTTTCAATAGAAATAACGATTTCTGCTTCTTTTGTCCGAAGAAGACCTACTGAAAAAAGGCGTGTTTTAAACTTGAATTCATGATTTTGTAAAAAAGAACAACTGATAATCAGTTTATGGGTAGGTACTTACTGATATTGAAGTTAGATTCGATTTTCAAAGATATCTCCATCAGCAGCAACACAATATCCCAATCTGTCGTAAAATTCATTGCGAACATTTGCCAATTGACGTGCTGTTATGTTGTTGCATGCTTGGGTGATGGCATCTTTCAATGCCTCTACATTGGGGTATGTTTTACCTTCGTGATAAAGTATTGCTTTTAGGTAACCCCAAAGAAAAAAGTCATTTGGGGATAGATCGGGTGATCTTGCTGCCCAATCAATATCAATATTGTGAGCTATCACCCTTCCTGGAAATGCTGCTTGTAATAAAAACTCCTTGACTAATCTTGAGTTGTGGGCTGGACAACCGTCCATTTGAAAAAAAAAATCTCTTTCACCAACAACATTTGTGATTAATGGACCTATTTCATAAACAAGGAGATCGAGGAAGAGTTCTGAAGTTAGACTTTCATTGTAGAATATTGGACCAATAATGTGTCCTACTATTCCTGCCCAGACGCTAGACGTTTACTTTTTGTGGGTACTGAATATGAGGCTGTACCAAGAGTAGAGGATTTTCTTTGGCCCACATCCGTGAGTTTTGAAAATTGGGAGCGTGTGTCAGATTTAAACTAGATTCGTCTGAAAATCGAATCTAACTTCAATATCAGTAAGTACCTACCCATAAACTGATTATCAGTTGTCTTTTTTTACAAAGTCATGAATTCAAGTTTAAAACACGCCTTTTTTCAGTAGGTCTTCTTCGGACAAAAGAAGCAGAAATCGTTATTTCTATTGAAAAAATACCCAAATAAAGTTAAAGAATGCTAAAATAGGGTATCACAGTTAGTAAAACCAGAAACCAGGTAGGTATCCAGGTTTACGAAAATATTGAGTTTCAAACATAACGCAATTACTCGGTTTCGAACCCAGAACTTTTTAACTGTAAACCCCAGGTAATTGAAAATATTACCAATCAATTTTTCGTGAAAAAATACATAAAAAAAGTATCCAATTATACAAAAATGTTGAGTTTCAAACATAACACATTTCTCGGATTTCGAACCCTTAACTTTTTAACTGTAAGTCCCAGGTGTATGAAATTACCACCAGTGGATTCTTCAGATAAAAATACATGAGTTAACATATTTGGTTTAATTAAAATACTTAATGGCGACTTTTGAGACAAGAAAAACTGTTTTTACATGTATTTTTCCTATGGCGCACATTAAAAGTGGACACTCTGTATACATAGCAGTAATGCAGTTTTTGTTGCTGAAAAGGGCAGGGGTACAATTTATTCATTTTATATTTTTAATGATAAGTGTATCACAGCCTTTTTTTATTTATGAAATGGTAGCTACTGTAGACGCTTGTGGTCTGTTTTGACTACAGTTGTAGCTTGCCCGTCCGTTTCAATGCCTCCTCTCAGATGGGCGAGAAGTGACAGAATACTTCCCATTTAGGTACTGGGTCAACACGAGCGCATTGGAAGGTAACCAGTATTTTTTTTACCAGTATTTCAGGATTTGAGAATTTTTTTCGCTAAAAAAATTATGTTTCTCATCAAGTGTAAAGCTCTGGAATAAATTTATTACTGGCGAATGACTTTTATTGCTACTGACAATTATTTAATATTATTCAAGTTACCAGAGATGGTACACAGAGAAAAAACCAGAGGAGAGACGAGAAAATAAAGTTATGTTCAATGTTGAAAAGCTTTTATTTGGAGTTAGTAGGAAATGTCTATTGAATAAAGAACGACTGAATCCCACAAAAAACTACCGTTATAAAAAGAGCCAAGTAGCCAGCGTCGATGGCATGTTGAATACACCGGTTCCCTTCAGAACACCGAAGTTAAGCGACATCCAGCGAGGTTAAGACTTGGATGGGTGACCATTCAAATTCTAATTCTCGTGACGCTGGCTTTTCCCGGCCCCACTCAGGCTGGGTGAGGTCAATGTGAGTAGCAGGTTTGTGAGTTTCCTGCGAATGGAGGGTAAAACCCCCGTCGTGATATATTAAACCCCACTTAAAAAAAAAAAAAAGAGCCAAGTTGCAGAACTCCTATCCAAAAAAGTTTCGGCAATGAATGCAGTGATATCTTGTTTACGGCCAAGTTATCTTGGTACTAACGTATTTCTAATTTTAAAACCCGTTTTCTGAGTTCCTCATCTTGTATGTTTTTAACTGAAAACTATCCTCTAACTTGGCCAGTTTTATGCCATCGGTTGTATGGAATATTACGAATAAGGAGCGAAACTGGCCAAGTTAGAGGATAGTTTTCAGTTAAAAACATACAAAATGAGGAACTCAGAAAACGGGTTTTAATAATAGAAGTACGTTAGTACCAAGATAACTTGGCCGTAAACAAGATATTACTGCATTCATTGGCGAAACCTTTTTGGATAGGAGTTCTGGAACTTGGCCCTTTTTTAACGGTAGTTTTTTGTGGCATATCATTACTTTTTGTAAATGGTTCGTTTCACAGCACGTTTCACTATTTTTTACTAAAAATTTCAGGATTCTTCAATTTAATATGCTCCCTAAAACGACACTGTTAACAGCAGAAATAGTGCGAAAGTGCCGGTTTTCAGATTTTTCCCTGTATTTTACAGTAAACCCTTTGAAATAGTTTAAAATGTTCGAATTTCAAATATATTTATAGTTGTATTCCCGTTTTGTAATGATATAATCCGGAAAATCGAATAATTGATACAAAGGAGTTTAGACCCGTCAACAAATTACATACAACGTGAAAAAAAACTACTGCCAACAATCAATTCACTTTTAATAGCTTCTGGCAAATATCAGAATGCATTTTTATTTTTTCTAACATAAGTTTACAACAAACAACGATTCTCCCATGTCTGACTCGAGAAGACTTGCAATGTTTAAATTCCCATTTTATTTTGTACTTATGCCAAAACGAAAAAAGGAAAGTAAAAAAGTTTCGGAATTATTTAATTACAACAAAAAATATTACCTTCCCTTATTTCTTACACCTTGTTATTCCCCCCACATTACCTCCACTTATTTCCTACACTCTCGTTATTTCCTAGGTCAGAAAGCAAATTAAGAAACTTTGAGTCCTCTGGAGATCAAACTCTCACTGTTTCTCCTCCATCCAGTAACTTTCTGCTGATTACATGTTTTGAACTGCTTTCCAGTCCCCATCGTTATCAATAAAATTGATATTTGTTCCCTCATGTAAGTTGTAACTAATGAGAAGAGGTACCTACATCAATTTTCTAAAAGAAGAGAAAAACACGAGTGTACTTTTGGAATCCAGTTGACCTTGACGCTTTCAGTCAAGGTCATCTTTTAAAGTTCCCATACCCTACACAACGGTTGATTAGGATTTTAGATATGAGGAGGATAGATAATCCGTTGGCAAATATGGCAAAAATATTTACCTACTAACAACCTTGGTGTGATCAAAAACCTTAAGGTGTTGATCAAATCTTAAGGTGATGTGTGATGATCAAAAAGAAGAATCAGAAGAAGCAGCAGATAAAATACAATTTAAAGTTTTTTGTAGACTCGTTTGACTACTCTGAAACCATATAAAAGAAGGGTTGGGTGGAAGAGATTATCATAGGCAATAATTCCGCCCTTTAGTTAGGACATATGTATGTATATATTTTGTTTATTTTTTCCTGTTTATATTAATACTGTCAATTTTGTATTTTAATTTTTATCATTATTTGATCGTGTATATTTATGTTCTTCTAATAAAGAGTTTCATAATAATTATGCATGTACAATTGTACATTGTACATAGGGGAGTTGTGGGACGGTTGAGACACTAGGAGGGTTGAGACAATCCATTTTGAACCGGAACCATTCCTTATGTGCCCATGAGCTCGCTGCGTAATTATTCTTTATCAAATGGTCCGCCATTTGCGTAACATTCTTAGAATCAGGCATGTCTATTTTTTCGTAAATTATAATTTTCAAAATTTCAATACCAAGAGTAAAAAAAAAAAAATTCCAACGATTTTACTTTTATTTTAATGTGTATTTTTTTTGTTTTCACCGGATAAAGATTAATGTATGAAATCAGTATTTTGTAGTGTATTATTTTTTGTAGAAAAGATGATGTGAAGTGTTTTCATTAATAATTTATTAGTTTTTGTTCTCAAATAGGTCGTACTGGGAGAGTTGAGACACTGACTTGCAGAGTTTTAAAGTGTCTCAGCCCTCCCAAAGCTCTTTTGGTATATTCAATTGTATATTTGTGATGGCTATTTACGTCATCATTCAGGCTGGGTGAAGTTAATTTCAGTAGCAGGTTTGTAAGTTTCCTGCGAATGGAGGGTAATATCCCCGTCATGACATTTTACATACATTTAACCTATGTCTCAACCCTCATGAGAGGTGTCTCATCCCTCCCGGGCAAAAGGAGGGATGAGACAAAAAAGTGACCCTAGATTTTGGTCAATAACATGCTGTGTTTCTTTTAAACTTACTATCAAAAGAAAGCCAACAAAATTCTAAATCATCTCCGACAAACAATAATTAAAACGGGTATTCTAAAAGAAAAAGAAAAAAAGAAGGAAAAAACCGTCTCAACCCTCCCACACCTCCCCTATGTAACGGTCACAAATTTCTTCGGTCGAGTTTCAAATCCGGTAAGAGACAATGGCTTGGAATGTACTCACTTATGAGCGGTGTTTTCTCAGTTGGTGGTAAGGTCTCCCGTATGGTCATCAGGAAGACGGTCATAGACAGCAGAGCGCTTATCCCCAGGGTGACTTTCTCTCCCGACTCAGAAGGTACATAGAACACTAGAAGTGCTGTCGAAGGGAAAAACAAAAAAAAAGGGAAAAAGCAATTTGAATAGATAATTCTCTTTATTTTTATTATTTCTTTTTAATGGAAAAATTTGCTTGGTCAAACTCAGGCGTATTTTGTTTTACAGCCCGTGAAAGGATTTTATTACCCTTTAAAAAACCCCCATCTTTAAATATCATCGTTTCATCTTTAAAACACATCGCCCCGGAACCGAATTAACATTACTTCCCTTTAATATGTCCATGAGCTTTGTAATCAAACATGTATGTAGTGTTTCAAAGAAATGTGTTTCAATCTAAATAATTGTTGTCAATGACCAATCAAACAAAATATTTTGTCCCAAAATGCCAAAAGCATTCTCAATAAGATTCGCGCTGTTGATTTGAGAAGGAAAAAAAATTGCTCAACTTTAACATCGAGGTCAGGCGAGACAATTTTAGAATGTATTCACGTGTCTCAATAATGCCTCGCGTCAGTCGCGTCCCAAAAAATCCTGCATTTCCATCCAGCTTTTCAAGCAATTATTTTACTTCCAGCTCCGCACAATTATTTTTTTTGTGAAACTTCAGCAAACTACTTTTTTTTTCTTCTCCAGTGAACGTTGTTCGTCTTTATACATCAAATTTTAGTTACCTGATTACCGTCGTGCTTTCTGCTCCACCTTACAAGTAGTGCTCAGTATTATGCTCAAATAATAGTACCTATTGTGAACTTTCCTTTTGAGCAGCTTTTATATTCCGTTTCTATTCTTATAATTTGTTTTCACTCCACATGTTTTGTACTTCTTGCTAATATGCTTTTCTCTGTGGAATCCGCTCTGCTATTCACGTGCTCTATACTCTAATCATAATCATTTGTACATAATGAAATCTGAACCGTCGAATATTGAATGAGGAAAGCTTTGGAAAGGGTATGGGGCCGGAACCGCAAAACCAAAAACTTCGTTCCGAACACAAGTTTTCTTGAAACTTTTGTCAGTGTTTTTAATTTATTTATGTACATTGCGGAATATGATTATGTTTTCACATCAGGGTATGATGATGGAATGTACGTTACAACAACATTGTTAGCCGTTTTGAAACTATGGTAATTTTTCTGAGTATATGAAAAGGATATTTAAACTCTCAACTTATAGGATAGCTGGCCCTCATTCCAGAAACCACTCTCACTCTCATAATCTCCAAATCTCCCTTTCAACTATCACACAACGCACTCTGATTGGTTGTTTCGTTGAAATTAACCAATCAGAGTGCGTTGTGTGAAGGTTGAAAGGGAGAGAAAAGACTTGGGAGTATGAGAGAGGTGTGAGAGGGGTGTCTTGAATGAGGCTCAAGTCAATATTTGTCATCGTAATAGAGCATCCAAGATTATAACTAACACATTTGACTGAATGAATACACCGGATAGTTGGATAACACGAAAGGAATTTTAATCTAGGAAAACAATTTTATTAGTATTAAAAAACTCCTTCCTATCACCCTGGAAGATTTATATGTCACTTCCTAGTGGTATAGATTGGACAACGAGACACAACCAGAGCGTCGATAAGACAATCTTCATAAAGATGGGATTTTACTGAAGCAACATGGACTCATGCAGCATACAACTTCTGATCCCTGCAGCACGTCTTCTGGAATATACTTGTATCACATTATTAGCTTTAGCCCTAATAACTTAAATCACATTTGACACAAATCTGGCCTATTGTTCTTTCCGTTGAAATTGGTTTTGAAGCACAGTTTAGTAACTTTGCCTCATAACTACATATTGCTTCACTGGAAAAAAAGAACCCCGGCTTCAGAGCCCATGGACTATTTAATTCCGCCTCCACCAGTGGGGTACGAAGGGGGGGGGGGGGGTTTGGGGACAAAACCCCCAAAATTTTCAAGAAACCCCTGCAAAATAAATACGATGGAATAAACGTAATCTCTTCCGTCCTCGAGCCCCCCCCCCCCCCCCCCCGAAATGTAGGTCTAGCTACGCCACTGGCCTCCCCAGAACAGAAAATAGATGGGTGACAAAAAATATTTAGGTTTTTTTCAAACTTAAATGACATTTTGTGTGTGTGTGTGTATGGGTGTGTGTGGATGTGTGTGTGGGTGTGTGTGTGTGGGTGTGTGTGTGTGTGGTGTGTTGTGCATGTGCGCCATATAGCTAGAGAGACCCACCTGGAATTTCACACAATAGGAAGGACATACACATACACACGAACAAGTACAAGGACAAAATCAGGTCCGTGTAATTGTTTCAATGAATAACTTTAATATTTTAATAATTTTATGCTATTTTTCTTTAAATAACATTGGACTGGTATGTTTCTGAGGAAATTGGAGATTTTTTTTTTTTTTTTAATGTTACTCACATCGTGGAAATCACTGTTTTTCGGTGGTGTCTCGTGGTCTCTCTAGCTAAGGGTGTTTTTCGTGTGCAGCTACAGAGACTTCGTGGTAGTGTCGTAGAGTAGAGGATAATACGAAATTTTTTATTTTTGTATGATTGTTTATTTTACTTCCGAGAAATTTCTAATATTAGAAATCGGAAGTATTGTTTTTATCTTCTTTTCTTTAAATTTATTTTTGAAGGGGCTTTTTTCAAATATGTCGTCCAAGAACTTCACGCTAATCTTCTAGCTCACTCGTCGGTCTATTTACATGTATTAATTTAGGGGTCGCTCGGTTGATAATATTTCCGACTAGGTATTGGTTTTTTTCTATCTTGCTCCGTTCGGCGGATATTCCGCCCGGAAGCGTCGCCAGGTCGTTGCGGCCTTACACTAAGAATTAAGAAAAAAATTCTTGGAATCAAAAGAATTTGTCTCTGCGAGCTGACACTTTTCCACCCTAAAACGACACCCCCGGGTGGGCGGAGACGCCCAGGGGCGGCAATCACAGATGGTCGAAAAATATGTTCATATATAAATATCGACATTTAATTTTTGTTCTTCAAAAAAATTAAAGGGATTTTCCGACTATTGGTTTTTTTCTATCTTGCTCCGTTCGGCGAATATTCCGCCCGGAAGCGTCGCCAGGTAGTTGCGGCCTTACGCTCGGAATTAAGAAAAAAATTCTTGGAATCAAAAGAATTTGTCTCTGCGAGCTGACACTTTTCCACCCTAAAACGACACCCCCGGGTGGGCGGAGACGCCCAGGGGCGGCAATCAAAGTTGGTCGAAAAATATGTTCATATATTATTATCGACATTTGATTTTTGTTCTACGTAAAGTTTAAAGGGATTTTCCGACTATTGGTTTTTTTCTATCTTGCTCCGTTCGGCGGATATTCCGCCCGGAAGCGTCGCCAGGTAGTTGCGGCCTTACGCTCGGAATTAAGAAAAAAATTCTTGGAATCAAAAGAATTTGTCTCTGCGAGCTGACACTTTTCCACCCTAAAACGACACCCCCGGGTGGGCGGAGACGCCCAGGGGCGGCAATCAAAGTTGGTCGAAAAATATGTTCATGTATTATTATCGACATTTGATTTTTGTTCTACGTAAATTTTAAAGGGATTTTCCGACTATTGGATTTTTTCTATCTTGCTCCGTTCGGCGGATATTCCGCCCGGAAGCGTCGCCAGGTAGTTGCGGCCTTACGCTCGGAATTAAGAAAAAAATTCTTGGAATCAAAAGAATTTGTCTCTGCGAGCTGACACTTTTCCACCCTAAAACGACACCCCCGGGTGGGCGGAGACGCCCAGGGGCGGCAATCACAGATGGTCGAAAAATATGTTCATATATAAATATCGACATTTGATTTTTGTTCTTCAAAAAAATTAAAGGGATTTTCCGACTATTGGTTTTTTTCTATCTTGCTCCGTTCGGCGGATATTCCGCCCGGAAGCGTCGCCAGGTCGTTGCGGCCTTACACTAAGAATTAAGAAAAAAATTCTTGGAATCAAAAGAATTTGTCTCTGCGAGCTGACACTTTTCCACCCTAAAACGACACCCCCGGGTGGGCGGAGACGCCCAGGGGCGGAAATCACAGATGGTCGAAAAATATGTTCATATATAAATATCGACATTTGATTTTTGTTCTTCAAAAAATTTAAAGGGATTTTCCGACTATTGGTTTTTTTCTATCTTGCTCCGTTCGGCGGATATTCCGCCCGGAAGCGTCGCCAGGTCGTTGCGTCCTTACACTAAAAGCGGTTTTTTTTATGTGAACGAAGCGAACCGAAGCTGACCTGGTCACTGAAATTCATTTTTTTTATTTGACCGGACCGAAAAATCCTGACCAAAGTGGACCGGCTCGTTCGTTCGGTCATGGGTTTTGGTTCGGTAAGAAGAAGAAGAAGTGGATAAAAAATCATAATATTATTATTTTATTTTCACCCATTTTTTTTTTTTTTTTTTTTTTTTTTCAAAACTCCCTGTTATGTAAAGAGTTTTATTGAGACATTAAGCATAACATTAAGTTTAGACATTTTCTTTTCTCTTGACTTTTTATTCTCTACTGATTCCTGTATCTTTATTTAGTGCTAGTTATAATTTTATTTTATTCATATTACTTTTGTCATATTACATGGTCACTTGATGGATATAAGTTTATAAAGAGTAAAAAACATAGGTAATCAGTTTTTTTATGAGATTGTCGAAAAATATGTTCATATATTAATATCGACATTTGATTTTTATTCTACGAAAAATTTAAAGGTATTTTCCGACTATTGTTTTTTTTCTATCTTGCTCCGTTTGGCGGATAATTTCCACCCTTAAACACGCCCAGGGCGGCAATCACAGTTGGTAAAAAAAAAAATGTTCATAAATCGAAAAAAAAATTGTGAAATTTATTGAAGTGTGCCAACATTAGTGATGTTATATTTCTACACTATAAAAAAAATTACATTATTAATCTAGTTTTATTCAGAAAAGTTAAGATGGCATAAGGGTTGGGTTGAAGAGATTGCCATAGGCAATAACCCCACCCTTTAGTTAGGACATATGTTTTCAAATATTTTCTATTCTTTTTCATTTTTATTGTATATATTGTTTTTTTTTCTTCATTTTTTTCACTGTTAAAATTATTATTTGTATGTACAATTGTACATAATGTCCTTTTGTATCTAATAGAGAGTTGTATAATAATAATAATAATAATAATGACACTTTCATTTTCAATTGAGCAAGATATTAAATCATCTGGGTCTCTTAACGTTTGGTACTTAATACTATCTCTTAGGATGTGTTTTACTGTTAATCTACATGAACAAACTTTGCAGAAAGGGGGAGGGTTCTTTTTTATTAGATAACAATGGGTGCGGTAGTGTGTCTAATGCGGAAACGTGTGAGAGAGACCTGCTCGATCCTTTTCATGTAGAAAGGGGGGTGCCAAGGATTGTTCTCAGGCTTTATTTCTCGCAATTTGTTTTCAGTTAAATTTTTCCATTCATCATGCCATTGTGCCATTCACAACATTCTTGTAATCATGGATCGGTATTCTATTAATCAGCGGGATGTTATAGGTACTATTCAATCCCTTCTTTTTCGAGTTGGTCTGTGTGAGGGGATCCATAAGAATTCTAGATGGAATTTATGTTGTATGTATGATTTCGTTTGTGGTGAAGCACAAGGCCTCTTCACAATTTTTGTGGGTAGCACAGCATTACTAAGAGCCTCCTGTACTTTTCGAATTCTATTACTTACATTAATTTCTTTTTACTCTGGTAATGCCGCTACTGGTCGTTACTCACACAAGTAACTACTCATTTTTCCTCACGATGTATAAGTAGACCCCGAAAATCCAAGTACAGAGCAGAAAAATTCCTGTCCCGCTGGGAATCGAACCCAGGTCACCATGCATGCAATGCCAAGCGCGCTAACTCACTCTGCCACGGTGACTGCTTGTAATTTATGTTTACGTATTATTGTGGAGGATAGATATTATTATATTATAATTTCTTGTGCTTTGGAGTTAGAGGAGGGAAAATTTTGTAACGACTGAATGGCACTCAATGAGTCAGAACAGATTAGAAATTTTTCGATTGTTATTTGTGAACATGAAGATACGTCATATTATAATAAAGTGTATTGCATACAGTTTAGCTGTAAGGTCGGCATTGCTAATTCAACATAGGGGATTTAGTTTTATACTAAAGTTGTAGTTTTCATTACAAAAAAAGCGGCTGACACATGATTTGCATTTTTTTATTCATCGGTAAACAATAAATAATAGTCAGATATTTTATGTATGACGGAGTAGTAAGCGTGTAATTTTTCTTGAGGGAAAGCAATATTTTTGTCTAGTTTTCGTAGGTCATAGTGAACAATAGGGATACACATTGTCCAGGGTGATGATACAGGGGAAAATCGACATTAAATTTGATTTTTTACTCTACAAAAAAAATCAAAGGGATTTTCCGACTATTAGCTTTTTCTATCTTGCTCCGTTCGGCGGTTCTTCCGAAAAATCGGAATTGAAAATTAGCGATCTTGGGATAACGGGATTTGATAGCGCTTTAAAATACCTATTATAAAGGCAAACTGTTAGATCTTGTAGTTTGTTCATCCACGATTTATGTATTTCCCTTATGGACTGGCAGCTTGATCCATGAATAAATCAGTTCCATTTCTGAAAATTTGAACGTGTATTTTCTCTCATCCTACACATACTACAAAAAAACAACATTTTTTTGTGTTTTTCAATAAATAAAAATGGTTTATGAATTACTTCTTTCAACATTCTATTAACAATGTACAAATTTAGTATAAAAATAATAACAATAAATGTGTAGATCAAGTTCTATTTATATACGCCAGCTTCCGTGGCGTAACGGTTGTGACTACTGCCCGTAGTACAGAGATTCTGAGTTCAATTCCCGGTCGGAGCAGACTTTTCACAAAGAAAATTCTGTTCCCCCAAACACGTGAGCCTGGCAATGCCGGCCCTACCCAGGCTGGCTAAGTTTAATGTGGGTAGCTGGTACGATTCCCAGCGAAAAATCAAATAGAATCGTTGGTGTTAGGAAGGTCATCTAGCCGTAAAACATTTGCCACAACCAACCTCAAAAATGAGGTTGAACAATGCCGACCCCAAGTAGGATTAGGAAAGACAAAGTGAAAGAAGAAGAAGTTCTATTTATACACGAAGCTCGGAGAAGCTCTGTCGGATCGTTTGACTTGACCTACTACACCATCAAGCGCTGTCATTCTCGCCAAAACATCATTGACGGTGTCACCTGAAATTGAGCTTCTGCTTGTGAAAGCGTAATCTTCTTTTTCTCTATTGTTGAGGTTCATGAGCCGCAGATTTCTCCACCAATTGACTCGTTGATGTTGATGGTCTGAGATCATTTTTCTTGTGTTTTGTGCAAAGATGTGTATGTAATCCTTTCGTAGATTTTCCTAGGTCCTAGGGTCTTGAGTAGGGAATCACATGTTTTACACTTGGCACTATTTCAATTACAAGAAACAAGGTAAATGCTCCAAATCGACTAAATATCGGAATCTTTTTTGTTACCTACTTATATAATTATTTATGTTTCATTACATGGGTAATTTGAGAAACTAAAAGAATTGTCAAGGTAAGTATATACAACATAGATTTATCATCACTCGATTTTACAGGTTTCAAACACTTACTTTTAGCTAAAAAAGAAAAATTACTCTGCAATTAGGACTCCATACTTCTCGTGAATCCGATACTAAATTCTCTGAAGTAACAAGCAAATCTATTTCTATTCGAACAAATTCTGGAGTTAACATCACACGACTTTCCTTGTCCCCAAAAAGAAGTCGAGTTCAGCCACTGTGACTCACCCGTAACAGATAGCTAAAAATCAATGCCCCAATTCGTAATCAACACTTCATAATCAATAAATTTGATATGTCACAACTCAATCTAGGATAAATAATAATAAAGTTAGTCAAAGCGGACGCCGGAACAATGGCTGAAAACATCTTCTTAGATATACTGAGCTGATTCGTCCAGAAATGTGAAAAAAAATGGGTCAAATTTTCGACGATACATACTTTCCTTATATAGGATAAGGAAAGTAATAAGAAGACAAAAAAATAAGAAGCAATTCAAAAGGGTTATGCTCTATCACCGGTTTTTAAAAATTGTCTTAAAAAGCCATTTTTGGCATCGTTCAATGATTCTAGAATCTCTTGTTGAAAAACGAGAAAGAAGTCACTCATGAAACTGAGATAAATACCTCTCGAGTGTTGAGGTCCATCAAATAGATACCACGGTCTCATGGATACAGAAATACAAAACATACGAATACATAATATTGATTATCTAGGATTAGGAACAAGTTAGTTTTATGATAGGAGTCAAAAGTGTTCGTATCGGCAGGCAGACACTTTTTCACCTTTGAAAGCGGCGGGGTCGCCTAGGGTTGGCGATCAAAGTTAGCCGAAAAATATGTTCCAAATTTAAAGATGATATTATATGTAAAAAATCTGGTGTAAACATCACACGACTTTCCTTATCATATTATTAGGAATGGGAACAGGACCAAAAGCCACTGGTGACTCAAAGGTAACAGTTAGCTAAAAATCAAAGCCAAATTCATAATCAGCATCTCAAAATCATTGGATTTGATATGTCACAATCCCCATCTAGGATGAATAATAAAAAAGTTAGTCAGAGCGGGTCCCCCCCAAAATACCGGTAAATTGGGGCCGAGGTCCAAAAAGTTCAAGATATCAAAAAAATGATAAGAAAAGACCCCTATTATTTTTTTAATCTAAGAAAATGTTGTTCTCTAACTTTTTTTGTATCTTTAACCAATTCATAGAAGCGGCGCTTGCGGCCAATATTTGCGGCCCTGTGGCCGCATTTTGCGACCGATTTTAACCAAAAGTTTCGTGGTTCGTCTGGTGTATAAAATTAATTCGCATACCAAATTTCAAGTCTCTAGCTCTTACCGTTCTTGAGATATCCTGTTCACACACAGACAGACAGACAGACGGACAGACAGACAGACAGACAGACAGACGCACGGACCAATGGCTTAAAATAACTTTTTTGGTACCCTGAGGCTATGATTCGTCCAGAAATGTGAAAAACTGGGTAGGTCAAATTTTCGACGAATACAATACTTTCCTTATTATAGGATAAGGAAAGTAAAAAAGAACACAGTAGAACACTTCCCATTTCTAATATTAGAAATTTATCAGAAGTAAAATATTAGCTACTCCGATTATAAACTTTCTTCTATCATGCTTTGTTCAACGGATATCTCGCCCGAAAGCGGTGACAGGCAGCTGGGGCCTTACGGTAGAAATACAAAAAAAGAACAGTTTTCTGGAATCAAAGTTGTCGACTCCAAAAAATTCCTCTTTTCCTATCTTATTTAATAAAAATCATAGAATAAATAAATGTATATGCAGCCTCCGTGGCGTAATGGTTGTGACTACTGCCCGTAGTCCAGAGTTCCCGAGTTCAACTCCCGGCTGGGGCAGACTTTTCGAAGAAAATTCTGTTCCATCCAAACACGTGAGGCTGCCATTTCCGGCCCTACCCAGGCTGGGTGAGGTTAATGTGGGTAGCTGGTACGATTCCCAGCGAATGGAGGGTAAAACCCCCGTCCTAATCCAGGACGTTAAATCAAGTAAAATCGTTGGCGTTAGGAAGGGCATCCAGCCATAAAAAAAACGTGCTCCACCCTATCAACCTCAACCATGAGGTTGAACAATGCCGACCCCAAAAGCAACATAAGCTAATATGGGATAAAGGCAAGGGAGATATATAATAAATAAATGTGTATGTTTCTTTTAATAAATCCAAGTATTTTTCTTTTGCCGTAATGTTTTTGCCTTTTCCGCCACTGGTTGCTGCTCACATTAAAGTAACAACTAATTTTTCCTCACGAGGTATGAGTCGACCCCGTAACAACCGTAACATTCATGAGACAGTCCAAAAATTCCGACTACTCTGGGATTCGAACCCAGGTCACCGTACGTGCAAGCCTAGCGCTGTACCCTCTCGACTAAGGTGGCTACAGATTCTCCTATCTTTCACTATGGTTTGTTACCAACTATTGAATACTTAATACCTATAGATAGAAGGAAGGCTAGAGGGAGGAGTCCGTTACCCATCGAATTCATTTCTGATGAAATAAAAAGAAATCTTGCACAATTACTTGGTCACTACTCGTGGAAAAAAGTGTCATTCAAAGATCCTACATCGTTGTTTAAGAAGTACTTAGAAAATTTCTCTTTTGATTTTGATGTCTTGGTGTCCTGTCGATTTGGTATAAGCCAAGTAGGTGACAAAAAATCTTTGATTTTTTTTATAAACTTTTTTTTTATTATGGTACCACCAACGTATCTGCCTCGAATATTAACGAAAACGAAAATATTTTTTGAGTAACATGTAGGGTAAAAAAAATCTGGTGTGAACATAAAAGATTGAAATACCACGCTACATTGTGACGGTATAACCATTACCTTGTTAAAATGTACCTTTGTATTGACAATTTTACCCCCACATAAAATGAATATGCAACTACATAAGTACATTAGGTTAAAACGACATTCGCCTATAACGACGAAAAGTTCCCGGTCCCTTGACCGTCGTTATAGGCAAAGTTTACTGTAGTACATTTATGTACAAATGAGGTATTTATAAGGTATATTTTAAAAATCATGCAGCATTAGTAGTTGATGTGGTTACGGCGCGCCGTATCTGTAATGTAAAAAATCCAGCGCGTTGGGATCCGTGATTCGTGGATCGAATCCCACCCCATGCTTGGATTTTCCTCATTTATTTTTTTCTTAGATTTTATCCATTAGTGCAAAACTTTAAAATACAGACTTAATGCTTTAAGTATGCTTTTACAGTTTTACACCATCAGCTCAGGTGGACTAGGACCGTGGAGATGCCAGTCTCCAAATACAAGTTTACAATATCCTGTTAAAGTATTGCAACCGTCCTGGTATTATACACAATAATCCTTGCATTGCAAGCTTGTACCCCGTTGGATTTATTTTATTTTATTATTATCATTTTTAATAATAATAATAATAATAATAGTAAAAAAATTGGGTTTAACATTGCATTCAACTACATGATCACAACTCAAAAATTCAGACCCTTGCTATAGACTATAGACCATTGTATTCTTTCCTACTACAGTCGGAATTACACCCTAAAAATAATATAATATATTATATTATTATACTACCTTTGTTTTAATTAGGTACATTATTTAAAAATGCTCTTTCCAAATGGTTGTGAAATAACCGCAGTGAACCTACGGTTATTTGCGCCATGTATTTTGAAACAAGTCTCGCAACCGTTCATTTGGTACCTAATACTTATAGATTTAATCCTATCAACCTTTATCGAAATAAAAGGCTATGTATGAGTTCGGTGCGGAAAATAAAAAAATGTATGAGTTCGGTGCCGCCTAAAAGAGGTCATGTATGAATTCGGTGCCGCCTAAAAAAGGTCATGTATGAATTCGGTGCCCTGGTACTTGCCCTGATGATCAGGTAATTATAGTATTTTTTTCCTTATAGGCATGGCCTTCAATTAATAAACCGAGGCATGGCTGTCATTGTATTTTACCTAACCCTACTATAAACCCAAGGCATGGCCTTCATTGTATTTTATCTAACCCTACTATAAACCCAAGGCATGGCCTTCATTGTATTTTACCTAACCCTACTATAAACCCAAGGCATGGCCGTCATTGTATTTTACTTAACCCTACTATAAACCCAAGGCATGGCCTTCATTGTATTTTACCTAAACCTACTATAAACTCAAGGCATGGCCTTCATTGTATTTTATCTAACCCTACTATAAACCCAAGGCATGGCCTTCAAGGAGGAAATGGACAGTCTTGCTGAATGTAACTATCTACAAAATAATCTACTAACTTAATAACAGCAGGATGAATGTTAACAAGCAACTAGTACATTATAAACAAAAAATCAATTTATAAGTCATTAAGACCGCACCGAACTCGTACATCACCTTTTTTAGGCGGCACCGAATTCATACATGCGAAAAAGGTGCGGGTAATCTTCGCACCGAACTCACCTATTGCCAAATAAAATGACTCTCGGACTGATTTTAGACAAGTAGCCTGGCCCGCGTAACATTCCTACTCGTACCTACAACTGTAGACGAGTAGTCTGATCCAGGGATGATACCAGCAGTAGACAGCTAGACACTGAGGCATCTAGAGACTACTCGCACTAGATTACCTCAGCTTGTCTGTACAAATTCAACTCTGAGATATTCCCTATTATTATTAATCTTTACGAAGCGACGGAGTTCATCAGATGAGCCAATATCTCATTAGAAAAGGTCATTTTACGTGCGAAGGGATCAAAAAAAATCCATCACTTGGGCCATTTGAAAAAATATGATTCAGGTATTTTTTCATTCAGTGTGGATCACAAGTTAGTACCTTGTTTAAACTTGTAAAAAAACAATCCACAACGACCTCAAGATCCCATTTGTTATTGAAGAGATAAAAGACAGACCGCTCAACTATCAGAAATCAGACCTTTAACTCAAGAACATGATTTGAGATTATTCTGGGATCTAGAGACGCTAGGCATTAAAGATAATCCAGCAGTTACTGATTGCCTTACAAAAATTTAAATCTTGTGATATTTTTCATGATGCTTCGCTAAATCTGCGCGCATGGTCGACTAACTGTAAGGGCGAAATTAATAGACAACATCAATCACTGAAGTCTGAACGTCAAAACGTCAATTTTCCCCATATTACACAATCCGTGACTTAGCGCCACAGAGGTATTACAAAAACGTCTATTAATTCCACCCTAAGAGTCCTAAGTTCGATTCTCTTCCTGACGAAATAAAAAAGGAGGCTTTTTATTCCTTAGAAGAATTTTTGAGTTGTAGTTTGAGTGATATGGTCCAGCTTACAATTTACTTAGTTTGTTACTTCTTAAGTTCTATTATGTCTTTTCCTTCCCCTGCCCCATTTCTGTATATGTATTTGACTTGTGTAAACAAATTGTAAATTTGATGTACACCAATAAATAAATCTTATCTTAAAATAAAAAGTGTTCAACCCGTCCAAAATGTGTTGGGTATTCACTGGCATATAGATACTGACTCTATTAGCTTGAAGCATATTAACTTAAAAGTTAATCCTGAGGCCAAAGTAACTAAACGAGAGTTCATTTTATGATCTTGGACACAAAAAAAAGATTGGGACACAGTACTTACTGATAAAGACACTAGAATTTTCTTAGAGATAGTTGACGACTTACAGAAGATTTCAACTTATAAACTACCCAGATTATTACGTGTAATATTACACTACACCTGACTCTAAAATTGAATTCCATGTCTTTTCTGGCGCTTGCTTATATTGCTCTTACGGGGCAACTGTTTACGTTCGTTGTATAAATGCCTCTGTGGCATAACTTGTGATATGATATTTTCAAAAATAATAGTGTAGGTACCCTAAAAATATAACTTTCCCGCGACTCGAACTGATGGGTGCGCTCATTGCACATCGCAGTTTATTATATGTTATTAAATCGTTAAATCGCCCAATTCACGGTTTTTACTTATGGTCAGACTAGGGGGCTGTCGCCTGCTTTGCGGGCCGAGGCATGGCCGTAGTGTATTGAGGCATGACCGTAGTGTATAGAGGCATGGCCGTAGTGTATTGAGGCATGACCGTAGTTTATTGAGGCATGACCGTAGTGTATTGAAGCATGAACGTAGTGTATTGAGGCATGAACGTAGTGTATTGAGACATGGCCGTAGTGTATTGAGACATGAACGTAGTGTATTGAGGCATGAACGTAGTGTATTGAGGCATGGCCGTAGTGTATTGAGGCATGGCCGTAGTGTATTGAGACATGAACGTAGTGTATTGAGGCATGAACGTAGTGTATTGAGGCATGGCCGTAGTGTATTGAGGCATGAACGTAGTGTATTGAGGCATGGCCGTAGTGTATTGAGGCATGGCCGTAATGTATTGAGGCATGAACGTAGTGTATTGAGGCATGAACGTAGTGTATTGAGGCATGGCCGTAGTGTATTGAGGCATGAACGTAGTGTATTGAGGCATGAACGTAGTGTATTGAGGCATGGCCGTAATGTATTGAGGCATGAACGTAGTGTATTGAGGCATGAACGTAGTGTATTGAGGCATGGCCGTAATGTATTGAGGCATGAACGTAGTGTATTGAGGCATGAACGTAGTGTATTGAGGCATGGCCGTAGTGTATTGAGGCATGAACGTAGTGTATTGAGGCATGGCCGTAGTGTATTGAGGCATGACCGTAGTGTATTGAGGCATGGCCGTAGTGTATTGAGGCATGAACGTAGTGTATTGAGGCATGAACGTAGTGTATTGAGGCATGAACGTAGTGTATTGAGGCATGACCGATGACCGTAGTGTATTGAGGCATGGCCGTAGTGTATTGAGGCATGAACGTAGTGTATTGAGGCATGGCCGTAATGTATTGAGGCATGACCGTAGTGTATTGAACCATGGCCTTAGTGTATTGAGGCATGAACGTATTTTATATAAGAATCATCTTTTTATATGGAAATCTTTAAAATGTCTAACTTATAAAAGGTATAGAACCTTGAGTGTATAGTAGAGTTAGGTAAAATACATAGAAGGCCATGCCTCAGGAATATAGTAGGTTTAGGGATAATACATAGAAGGCAATGCCTCGGGTTCATAGTAGGGTTAGGTAAAATACATAGAAAGCCTATTAGGTATTTCTATTATATAATTTATGCTAGGCCTAAACTATGTAGGTATAAACTCAGGTAAAAATGCAATCGACGGGAGAGAATTCGGTGTTGATAAAATCCTGAGCGGGAGTGAACTCGTGGTACCTACCTGACCAAAATTTTGGTCGGGAGAGAACTCGATGACGTCCCTTATCAAGACCTCACGAGGTATGAGTGTACCCCGGACATACATGGACAGAGAAAAAAAAAACTGCCCTGATGGGGATCGAACCCAAGTCAGGCTGACTAGTACGCTACCCACTTAGCCAAGGGCACTACTTTGTCACAACATTTAGTGAGTAGCATCGACATTACGAGAGCTAATTCATCATATTTTACCTCCATTCAACCATGATTGTTAAAAAACAATTTCGTAAAGCCGCACCACAGGTCATTGCCCAATTCTACAACTACTACAATTTTCCTCGCGAGGGTAATAGGGTTGTCATCAAGATCAAATATAAAGAGCGGAAAAACAGAACAACGTTAAGCCCAAATTGAAAAAATAGAGCTAAAAGATTTCGTCCCCGCCAGGATTCGAACCCGCGCTGACTGGGTTTCATGTCGAGTATGCTACCAATAGACAAAGTTGTCTTCTAAAAACGAGGACAGAAAATGATCTAACTAAATTAATACTTGGAAACTTAAACATTAAAGTTTTGCAAAGAGAGAGCGAGGTCATCTCGAAAAATACATACTGGTCAAGATCTGACCACTGTGCTAAGGATTCGAAGGTACCTACTCGCCAAAGAGAATGAAAAGGCCACCAGGTGCCACCCAGTGGACCGGATGAAGGAATAAAACCAATAAATTAGGTATCTGCTCATCAAGATCTTTCATTTGATACCACTTAAGAATAGTTTTATCCTTCAATTCCCGATTTGGGCTCCCAAAACCCGAGGCCGCCCAAATGGGCCGCCCGATTATAATTTAGAATTTTTTTTGGTCTGGGCTCATCTTCATTATATCTTGATCACTATAGACAACTCACTTAATCTTCAATGCCAAGTTAAGGACACTAAGTCGGGTCTCAAAGGATCCGTATGAAAAAAAAAGAACAAATTTTTTTTTTTATAAATCTTTCATGTCTTTCACGATTGATGGGGGATCTCGAAAATAGGGTTCCCGTTGGCCTAGGAAGTCAAACAAAAAGTCAAATCAACTTATTTTTCAACGTAGAGTCCATAAAAATCACAATTTTTGAAATTCATGTTGCACTTTTCGCTGGCTGAAAGAACATGAAATGCATGGGAACTATGTTTTCCGTAACTTTACACTCTGCCGGTCTGTCCCTTTCTTTGTATAGGCGTTCTTCACACCTCGGCCGAGGTGTTTGATATCTTCAATATTCACGAATGGATCGAAGGCCATATACTTCTCTGCCTTTAGGAAATTTTCCTAAAGGCATTCACAACCATTTTCATACCAGTCTATAAAAGTCTACCAAAACCTACCAAGTGGACTATTCTTACGATCTAAATTATCAATAAAACGTCCCAACTATATTATTACGAATAAACAATTTCTGTGTATGTATTTCACGACACTTCTTACCTTCCGTCACTTCCATATATTGTTTCATAGCACCCAAACCTATTTCAGACAATATTTATGTCTTTTATTTGTATGGGGCGCACTTAAACCTCAGCCAATGTGTTTGATAGAACAATTATTAGGTAGGTTTCAAATAAATATAACCAAATTGTGGTTATTTCAAAATGATGGGTTTAAAGGAACCATAAAAAAAGTCAGCCGTAAAATGTATTTCATTTAATACCTAAATGATAGAAATTTTACCTAGTTTCGGTCAAAAATGTTTCGACACAAGCTTGCGTCAGAGTATTGCAGGTATATCTCATATAGTATGGATCAAGTTCAAATCCCTAGGACTAGATCGATGTTATAACATTTATTTTTTGCATGCGTTATTGAGTAAGACGTATGCTAAATATTAGTGTCATACAGTAGGACTAGGAAATATACACGGCCATAAGGTTAGAAAAACACATACTTCGCAATGTCTCAGGTATTTTTTTTTTTTTTTAAAGATGAGTGTTTCACAGCCTTTTTTGTTTCGTAGCAATGAAACAGGAGCTACTGTAGACGCTCGTGGTCTGTGTTGTAGCCTGCCCATCCCGTAGTATGCCTCCCCTCTGATGGGCGAGGACTGACACAATACTTCCCATTTAGGTGCTGGGTCAACACGAGCGCACCGGAAGGTATCCCTTACAAACAACTGTAACCAAATTTTGAATACAAATTTTTGTCGGCGCGGGGGTTCGAACCCGGGACCTTCCGAATGGCAAGCGAGTGCTTAACCACTGAGCTATTCGTATGGAGCAGGACTATTAAAAACAGAATTAAGGCCACGTGTGTAAAGTACGAAGGGGAAATACATAGAAGGCCGTACCTCGGGTATCAAGTAGGGTAAGACGGTGGGTGCGGGTGTTTGAAACACCAAGGCATCAAACGTTAACATTTTAGGTGTCTCGGTATTTTTTATGAAAATAGGAATATAAACAAAAGTATAAAATTTCAAAATTGCCTCGTGTATACAATGTGAACCAATCACGAGGAACTAATGTGTCCATAATTGGTCGGGAATAGTCACCAGAACGTCAAGAGATGGTTGATATCGAAACCACCAATTTCCTTATTGTGAGAATGGACATTCTGCTGGCTATTCCCGACTCTATTATGCTGGGTATCCCTATCGTGATAATAATAATAATACTCTTTTGTGGAAGCTAATCACGGGTTAGCTAAAAAGCTAACCAGGCGAGGTTAATGCTCACAGCATTTTCTACCACCTAACCTCAGAACCTTATTATTATGTGGTCACAAACTCAAATGAGGAAAAATTCATATACTGGGTGGGATTCGATCCAACGGATCCCTAAGCAACCTGGATTACTAGACCAGCGCGTTAACCACTTGACTACTATCGGACGATTCACAATTTTTCACTTGTGGATAAGTCAAAAGTTCGTAATGGACATTATTAACTACTGTCTATTATAATGCAGTAAGTAAGGTCAGTGTAAACACCGCGTTTAAATTATGCAACTGGTTTTAATCCGAATTTGGGTTATTCTCAAGAAGAAATTCACAGTTCTTATCTAACATAGAAACTAGAAACCAGTTTGAGTTTTAACTTCAAGGGTATCTGTGTTCTCATTACCTATTGCTAACAAAGGTCTACAAGATTATGATGTATTGAAAATTCCGGTTTTGGTTCAATGGACTAGAGTCCTTTCTGTTTTGTTCTAGTTATATTCCATTTATTTTCGGTTCTCCAAGTGGGTCACATACTCTGTAGACCTACATTAGGTGAAATTATTATTTTTCTCTTTCTGGAAATTCGAAGTTGTGGAAATAGTATTTTTTTGTAGATGTGCAACATTTCTCATGCATGATTATGATGCTAAGACTTCTCGCACTTTAATAATGGGACTGGGTTCAGTAGATAGTGTACACTAAAGTCATCTGGGATAATCAGAAATATCAGTACGAATAATAATTTTCACATTTAGTAGTGGTTTTACCCAGGCCATAATTAATGTTTTTCAGTATGTTAATATTGACTATAGCGAATTCCCGACTCTGCTAGGGCTGGGTGAGTACGATCGGGAGTGACAACTTTCATTCTGCCTAAGTAGGGTATCACAACGGAACACCCTATATCCTAGACCCAAGTGCGCGAACACAACGAAGCCCTAGGGTAGCCCCGGTACCCGATACGACATAGAATAATAATCCTACAATGTTATTAAAATACTCGTATGTAAGCGGCCTCAGCGATGTATTGAAATTCGTCCATATCAAGTTGTAGGTACCAGACTATTATTTTATTGCTAGTTGAAAGCTAGCAAACTTTTCAACCCCAAACGAAAGGGTTGTAGGTTTGATTCCTACTGTGGCAGCATATTGTATTTAATTTGATTATGCTTTTGGATAATTATTCTTTATTATCTTATGTATTCAACAGACCATACTTAAGCCTAAAGCCGTATGCAACCCAGTTCAAAGGTGGAAAAGTGTCAGCCCGCCGAGACGAACACTTTTGATTCCAGGATTATTTTTTCTGTATCTCCTAACGAAAGACCCCATCTACCTGGCGCCGCTTTCGGGCGGTATACACGCCGAACGGAGCAAGATAGAAATAAACCAATAGTTGGCAAATTACTTTAAATTATTTGTAGAATACGAATCAAATGTTAATTTTAAAATTCGAACATAATTTTCGGCAACGGCACCCCCGCCCTCCCGGTGGTGCCGTTCAAAGGTAAAAAAAAGTGTAAGCCCGCCGAGACAAACACTTTTGATTCCCGGTAAAGTTTTGTAACTCCTACCGTAAGGTCGAAACTGCCTGGCGCCGCTTTCGGGCGGAACACCCGCTCAACAAAGCTATATGAAACACCAATAATTGTGTAGAGGGTTGTGAGTTCTGAGTTGGAATAAAATGACTATGTCCAGCCACGTTTAAAAAGTTTAGATATAGGTTTTACATTTCGATTTTTTGACTTTAATTTCGTAATGATATTTAGGTTGGGTTTGGGTAGTCATTACAGTGTAGAAAGATGTAAAAGTGAGAAGTTCTATACATTTTTAAACAAACATGAAAATAGTACAGCATTTAATATAGCACGGCGCACGCCACAGTTGGAGGAATCTTTTAAATTTTTCGTAGAATACGAATCGAAAATCAATTTTAAATTTCGAACACATTTTTCGGCCAACTTTGATCGCCGCCCCTGAGCGGGCCCGCCTGGCGGTGCCTTTCAGAGGTAGAAAGAAATCAGCCTAGCGAGCGCTACATGATTGATTCTCGAGTCGAAATAAGTATCTCGCAAGATCAAAGGTACACCCTAGTAGCACCGGTTCTCGTTCTTTAACCGAAGTTAAGCAACATCCAGCGAGATAAGGAGTTGGATTGGTGACCATTCAAATTCGAATTCTCGTGATGCTGGCTATTCCCGGCCTCACTCAGGCTGGTTGAGGTTATTTTGAGTATCTGGTTTGTGAGTTTCCTGCAAATGGAGGGTAAAAATCCCATCCTGATATAACCATACAGTTGATGTAAACTCTAGTTTAGTTATAGAAAATAAACACGGCTTAATGATTCATTCTAAACATGAATACCTACTCATATACAGGGTGGTCCAGAAAGTTTGCACCAAAATGATAGGGGTAATAAAAGAGACCATTTCCAACAAAAATATTCCCGGACATTTTCCTTTATTTTTTGTCGTTTTCAAAATGGCGGCCAAAACGTGTGTTTTTCAAATATTCCGACTTTGGTTGGCTTTTGATTTTTTTATTTTTTTCTGTACCACCTAGAAATAAACGGATTGCATTTTTGAATTGAAAATAAAATTTTAATTAAAATAAGTTAAATTAACCCGTTCAATGTTTTAATGATCATGCTCATTTAGGCTGTCAACGTTCTGAACGCACATATTTGAAAAACACACGTTTAAGCCGCCATTTTGAAAACGACAAAAAATAAAGGAAAATGTCCGGGAATATTTTTGTTGGAAATGGTCTCTTTTATTACCCCTATCATTTTGGTGCAAACTTTCTGGACCACCCTGTATAACATGGCATCTCTACGAGTATGCAACATGCAATGACCTTTTCACTCTTTGTACTAAAAAGACACTGATTCCATACTGTCCGCTGTTAGTACATTTTTTAAAGTACATTTTTAGAAAATGCTTAATTTCGTTGGAAAATAATTGAAAAAAAAAATTGAAAAATATATTTTTTTAAATGAAAACAGTCAACGTCTTCATTTATGTAAAAAGAAATACCAAACTATTAAAAAAAATCGGGTCTCTGTAGCTGCGTGAAATTCCGGTCCCTGTAATTATATGGTGTGCATGTATAGGGGTGTGTGTGTGGGTGTGTTTGTATGGGTGTGTGTGTGGATGTGAATGTGTGTGTGGATGGTGTGATGTCTGGGTGAAAAGAAATAAATGTAAGAGAACTCAAGGGATTAGAATTTTTTCTCTTAGATCCAGTTTTCTCTTTAAAAGATGTTATTTTACCCTACAAAGAGGTGAATTGAACCTGGAAATTGTTCTCTTCTATCGAGGTTTCTCTTATATCCAGCTCACATCAGATACTTTGCTCTCAGAACACACTTACCTATACAGTTTATCAAGATACAAGGAAGTATCAAGTTAAACACATAGAACATGGGGCGACGTCGCAAGGAGATGTAGTAGGTGATGTCTGGATAGGGCTCCACACAACAGGAGTAGTTGACCACATTCTTGACGGAGTTGTAGCTTATGAGGTCGAACTCTCCATTCACCTGATAGTTGGTGGTGTCCCCTTCCTCCCTCTCTTTCATTAGATCGAGCTGGGGGGAAGATAAAACATTGTTTTTTTTTTTAACATTTTATTAATATAAACATAATTATATACTTGTGAAACACACATAATTACAAATTAACATTAATAATATAGAAAAAAATGAAGAAAAAATAAATAAATATGAAAAAAACTTTGAAAAGTTATCATAGTTGTGTTAATCATTATCGGGATATCACAACTATTCAAACTCGCTTTACTAAATCTACGCCGAAACCGGGACTTGAACCACCGACCTCCAGGTTACAAGTCCGCTGCCTTACCGATCAAGCTACTGAGGTCGGTAAATAAATAAATATATACATAATATGTATATGTCCTAACTAAGGGGCGGGGTTATTGCCTTTGAAAATCTCTTCTACCCAACATTGTTACCTTCCCAATTATTATTATAGTATATGCTTTATTAGTATCCTATGATTTATTTATCCCATAAAATATATTATAAGACCTGTTTCACTTCTGAGTAAAGGGATTTTCAATCTTACCTCGGCAGTATAAACAAGGTATATTCTATTCTATTAGGTATACGAGTACTTTCATGACTTAATATCATGACTTCATTCTTTCATCATGACTTAATATTATGACAAAAAATATAATACACTAGCGGGCTGCACCCGCTTCGCCAAGCCATCACACACATACCACCCATACATCACACACCACACCCACACACCACATACACACCACACACACACATCTACACACATAGACACACACACCCATCCACACACACACACACATCCACACACACATACACACACACACCCACACATACCCACACACACACATACACACACACCCACACACACACACATACACACACACACACTCTCTCGCACTCTCTCACACACTCTCTCTCAATCTCACTCTCTCACTCTCACACACTCTCTCTCTTTCTCTCATTCACTAACTCTCTCTCTCACTCACTCTCTCTGACTGACACAACAAGGTAGAATTATCTTAGGAGGTGTCATATTATGTAATCCAAAATTGTATAAAATAAAGAATAAATTCAAAAAAAAAAAATCTCTCTCTCTCTCACACACACTCTCTCTCTCTCTTACTCTCTCTCACTCTCTCTCTCACTCTCTCCCACTCACTCTCTCCCACTCACTCTCTCTCTCTCACTCACTCTCTCTCTCTCACACACACACACACTCACCACACACACTCTCACACACACACTCTCACTCACTCACTCTCTTTCTCTCTCTCTCTCTCAACCTCTTTTCATGTATGAACCTTTTACCTGTAGATTAGAGGGGATCTATTTCCACAGGTAATTATAAAACATCTCAATCCATGAAAAAAAAATCGTTTCTCAAGTCAGTCGAAATTTCGCCATTGGTGACTACAGCCACTGGTTTCTCGTAAAATTCTTTCGAATAACATAATCTTTTGATTTGTGGGGGTCAACTCTCATTTTTTTTAAAATATCTAGCAATTCAACCAAAACTACAGAAAAACCGACAGATTCAAACAAACTGACAAAAAGCGGTCGAATCTCCGCCCGCGGCGGTTATACTGTCACCAAAACTTTACAGTCGTTTTTCGTCTCCACAAGGATTTTACATATTAAATTCCAAGTCAATAGCTAAAAGCGTTCTTGAGATATATTTACAGAATTTCCCTTTGTTTCAAACACACGTGTTACGTAACTAGGTTCCCACAATGCCTTCTTATCGGTTCACATGAATCATCGAGTAGGCTTACAAATCATCAGGGTATAAAAGGACCTACTGAACCCAGCATTCCCTCAGTCTTGTTCGGTTTCTCGGAGAGTTAACATCGTCTCTCTGCTTGTCGGTCGGTCGGTCTGATTATTTTTTTCCAATAATTTTATTGTTTAAAAAAAGAAAAGTTTAATTTTGATTTTACGCATTTGTGTTGTGCTTAACATGTCTCTCTGCCTGTCGGTCGGGCTGTTTTTTTTTCAAATAATTTTATTGTAAAATAAAAAAGATTAGTTTAATTTTGATTTCACGCATTTGTGTTGTGAAGTGTTTTTCTGTGAATTGCCGTCAACAGAATAGCAGATCTAGGTGAGTGTTTTTATGCATGCTTAAATTATCATTAAATTTACTTGTAGCCGGAATTTCACTGAGCAACATTTTGTTTCGCAACATTTTCTTGTGCAACATTGAACCTTTCCTACACAAAATGTTGCACTCAGTGAAGTCTCGGTTAGAACTAAGATTTTCACTTTTTTATCACCCTTAAATTTCTGTCGTTCTTTTTGGTACTTTTTCCACAATCTCCCCTCCTTGAGCTACCCGTTTCCCTCTTATACAGGGTGTCCACAAACCCATCCACCCTCCGTATCTCGAAAACCGCTGAGAATATTTAAAAATACCGTAATCCTTGATTTTTTATAGATAGTTTTAGCAATCAAAAAAAAATGCCTACAGCGCCCCAGTCAGGCTGGGTACTGACTAACTTTAAAATTTTAAATTGAATGGTATATTGTGTGGTGAATTGTTTTTAAAGTCTCAGTGAAAGATGTTCTTTGCAATACATTCCTAAGAGCTACAATACATTTCTACGATATACCGTGTAACTCGAGAACGGTATTTCGTAGCTCACTGGAATTTGTTGCAATGAATTTTTTCTCAATAACTTCTTTAAAACAATATACCACACGATATACCGTTCCATTTAACATTTTAAAGTGGGTCCGTGCCCAGCCTGACTGGGGCAGAGTTGGTGTAGACATTTTTGTTGTTGCAAAAGCTGAATCCCCCGAAAATTAAGGAATACGGGTTTTGCGTTTTTAAATGTTCTCAGCGGTTTTCGAGATTCAGGGGGTGAACTGGGACTTGAGGACACCCTGTATTTATTCTTTTATTGGTTATCATTAGCTTTTTTGTTTCTACTTTCTCTTCTTTTTCTCTTTTCATCAATTATTTCTATCCATTTTCTGTCCTTTTCATCAATCGTCTCATGTCTATTCCTTTTCTTCCTTGTTCTATTCTCTATTCTTGAATTCTTTATTTATCACAACTTGATCAATTATCCATGATCAATTATATTCTTTCATTTTTTTCTCTCTCACTCTCACTCACTCTCTCTCACTCTCACTCACTCTCTCTCACTCTCACTCACTCTCTCTCCCAGTCTCTCTCACTCTCTCTCTCACTTCTCTCTTACTCTCTCACTCTCTCTCTCACTCTCTTTCTCTCTCACTCTCTCACTCTCTCTCACACTCTCTCACACTCTCTCACTCACTCTCTCTAACTCACTCTCACTCTCTCACTTTGTTGTTGCAAAAGCTGGGGGATAATTAAGGATTACGGGTTTTGCGTTTTTAAATGTTCTCAGCGGTTTTCGAGATTCAGGGGTGGACTGGGACTTGATGACACCCTGTATTTATTGTTCTATTTTTTATCATCAGCTTTTTTGTTTCTATTTTCTCTTCTTTTTCTCTTTTCATCAATTATTTCTATCAATTTTCTGTCCTTTTCATCAATCGTCTCATGTCTATTCCTTTTCTTCCTTGTTCTATTCTCTATTCTTGAATTCTTTATTTATCACTTGATCAATAAAATTATCCATGATCAATTATATTCTTTAATTTTTTTCTCTCTCACTCTCAATCACTCTCTCTCTCTCCCTGTCTCTCTCACTCTCTCTCTCACTTCTCTCTTACTCTCTCTCACACACACTCTCTCTCACTCACTCTCTCTCACTCACTCACTCACTCACTCTCTCACTTTGTTGTTGCAAAAGCTGGGGGATAATTAAGGAATACGGGTTTTGCGTTTTTAACTGTTCTCAGCGGTTTTCGAGATTCAGGGGTGAACTGGGACTTAATAACACCCTGTATTTATTCTTCTATTTTTTATCATCAGATTTTTTGTTTCTATTTTCTCTTCTTTTTCTCTTTTCATCAATTATTTCTATCAATTTTCTGTCCTTTTCATCAATCGTCTCATGTCTATTCCTTTTCTTCCTTGTTCTATTCTCTTTTCTTGAATTCTTATTTTATCACTGATCAATTTTCTCTTCTTCCATTTTTTTCTTCTTTCTATCCTTTTCTCATCCATTCTCTATTGTCTGTGGTCTTCTTTCTTTTTAAATTATTATCTATCATCTAGACCTTTTTCATTTTTCACTTTCAACATCTATGTAATACCTATAATTCTTATTTCATTGAATATCAATTCTCTTTCCTCTTCTTTTTCTTATCAATCATTATCTATCTCCTCGAATATCACGAATTCTTCATCTCGCTGGACGTTGCTTAACTTCCGTTGATCCTAATCTCTATCTTTTTTTTTATTATCTGCTATGTCCTGTTCTCTATTTATAAAATATTATTTTCTCCAGTTTCTATTCTCGGTCCTCTCTTTTTTATAAATTTACTATCCATCACTTCGATTTTTTTTTGTCCTTTTCATATTTCATCAATCGTCTCTTACCTAATTTCTATGTCTTCTTTCTTCTTCTATTCTCTATCCTTGAATTCTATAACTTCCCCCATTCTCTTTTTAGATGCTCTCGCTTTTTTCTGCTTTCTTCAACTATCATCATCCATTCTCTAAATATATACTACCTATATTCTTATTTTCTACTATCTGTTGATTCTTTTCATCAAGTACTTCTGATCCATTATTTATCCTCTCTTTTTTTATCAATAATTATTATCCATCACCTAGATTTTAATTATCTATTTTCGGTCTCTTCTTCACTCACTCACTCTCACTCACACACTCACTCTCTCTCTCTCTCTCCCTCCCTGTCTCACTCACTCACTCACTCTCTTACTCACTCTCTCTCTCACACTCACTCGACTCTCTCACTCTCTCTCTCTCTCTCTCTCATTCCCTCTCTCTGTCCCTGTCTATCTCGCTCTCTCTCCCTGTCCTCTCTCTCTCTCCCTGTCTCTATTCTCTCCGTGTCTCTCTCTCTCTCTCTCTCACTTCTCTCTTACTCTTTCTCTCTCTCTCTTTCTCTCACTCACTCACTCACACTCTCTCTCTCCCTGTCTCTCACTCTCTTCCTTTTCTCTTTTCATCAATAATTCCATCCATTTTCTGTCCTTTTCATCAATCGTCTCATGTCTATTCCTTTTCTTCCTTGTTCTATTCTGTATTCTTGAATTCTTCATTTATCACTTGATCAATTTTATTCTTCCATTTTTTTCTCTCTCACTCCCTCACACATTCTCTCACTCTCACTATCACTCTCTCACTCTCTCTCTCTCACTCTCTCTCTCTCCCTCTCAATCTCTCACTCTCAATCTCTCACTCTCAATCTTATTCATCCTCACCTACATTTATATCTATTTCGTCTCTCTTCACTCACTCACTCTCACTCACACACTCACTCTCTCTCTCTCCTCTCCCTCCCTGTCTCACTCACTCACTCACTCCTTACTCACTCTCTCTCTCACTCCTCGCTCTCTCACACTCTCTCTCCTCCTCTCTCATTCTCTCTCTCTGTCCCTGTCTATCTCCTCTCTCTCCCTGTCTCCTCTCTCTCTCCCTGTCTCTATCTCTCTCCGTGTCTCTCTCTCTCTCTCTCACTTCTCTCTTACTCTCTCTCTCTCTCTTCTCTCACTCACTCCTCACACTCTCCTCTCCCTGTCTCTCACTCTCTTCCTTTTCTCTTTTCATCAATAATTTCCATCCATTTCTGTCCTTTCATCATCGTCTCATTCTATTCCTTTTCTTCCTTTTCTATCTGTATTCTGAATTCTTCATTTATCCTTGATCAATTTTATTCTTCCATTTTTCTCTCTCACTCCCTCACACATTCTCTCACTCTCACTATCACTCTCTCACTCTCTCTCTCTCACTCTCTCTCTCCCTCCATCTCTCACTCCAATCTCTCACTCTCAATCTCTCCACTCTCCTCACTCACTCCCTCACTCAATCACTCTCACTCACACACTCACTCTCTCTTTCTCTCCCTGTCTCTCTCTCACTCTCCTCTCTCTCTCTCTCTCTCCCTGTCTCTCTCTCTCCTCTCTCCCTGTCTCTCTCTCCTCCCTATCTTCTCTCTCTCCCTGTCTCTCTCTCTCACTCTCCTCTTCTCTCTCTCTCTCCCTAGTCTCTTCTCTCCTCTCCCTGTCTCTCCTCACTCTCCCCGTCTCTCTCACTATCCCTGTCTCTCTCTCATCTCCCTGTCCTCTCTCACTCTCCTGTCTCTCTATCTCTCTCCCTGTCTCTCTCTCACTTCTCCTGATCATTCTCTTCTCTCTCTCCCTTTTCTCTCTCACTATCCCTGTCCTCTCTCTCTCCCTGTCTCTCACTCTCCCTGTCTCTCTCTCACTCTCCTGTTCTCTCTCTCTCTCTCCCTGTTCTCTCTCTCTCTCCCTGTCTCTCTCTTACTATCCCTGTTCTCTCTCTCTCCCTGTCTCATCTGACTCTTCTTCTCTCCCTTTCTCTCTCTACTTCCCTGTCTCTCTCTCACTATCCTATCTCTCTCTCTCTCCCTGACCTCTCTCTTCCTCTCACATATCTTTCTTTTTTCCCTCTTTTTATGAATCAATTTTTTATCCATTGTTCTGTCCTTTTTCATCAATCGTCTCTATTCCTTTTCTTGTCTATTTCCATGTTTATTCCTTTTCTTCCTTGTTCTATTCTCTTCTTCTTGATTCTTATTTATCACTGATCAATTTTTTCTTCTTCTCTCCATTTTTTTTTTCTTCTCTTCTATCCTTTTCTCATCCATTCTCTATTGTCTGTGGTCTTCTTTCTTTTTAAATTATTATCTATCATCTAGACCTTTTCTTTTTTTCCACTTTCATCAACTATATATTACCTTTATTCTTATTTCATTGAGTATCAATTATCTTTCTTCTTTTTTTTTTATCAAAAATTATCTATCTCCTCGAATATCACGAATTCTTCATCTCGCTGGACGTTGCTTAACTTCGTTGATCCGTTGATCCATATCTTTTTTTTTATTATCTGCAACGTCCTGTTCTTTATTTATCAAATATTATTTTATCCAGTTTCTATTCTCGGTCCTCTCTTTTTTATAAATTTACTATCCATCACTTCGATTTTTTTTGTCTTTTTCACATTTCATCAATCGTCTCTTACCTACTTTCTAAGTCTTCCTTCTTCTATTCTCTATCCTTGAATTCTATAACTTCCCCATTCTCTTTTTAGATGCTCTCGCTTTTTCTGTTTTCTTCAACTATCATCATCCATTCTCTAAATATATACTACCTATATTCTTATTTTCTACTATCTGTTTTTTCTTTTCATCAAGTACTTCTTATAAATTATTTATCCTCTCTTTTTTATCAATAATTATTATCCATCACCTAGATTTTAATTATCTATTTTCGGTCTCTTCTTCACTCACTCACTCTCACTCACACACTCACTCTCTCTCTCACTCCCTCCCTGTCTCACTCACTCTCTCACTCACTCTCTCACTCTCTCTCTCACTCACTCGACTCTCTCACTCGACTCTCTCACTCTCTCTCTCTCTCATTTCCTCTCTCTGTCCCTGTCTATCTCGCTCTCTCTCCCTGTCTCTCTCTCTCTCTCTCTCTCCCTGTCTCTCTCTCTCTCTGTCCCTGTCTCTCTCTCTCACTCTCCCTGTCTCTCTCTCACTCTCCCTGTCTCTCTCACTCTCCCTGTCTCTCTCTCTCCCTGTCTCTCTCTCACTCTCCCTGTCTCTCTCACTCTCCCTGTCTCTCTCTCTCCCTGTCTCTCTCTCTCTCCTTGTTCTATTCTGTATTCTTGAATTCTTTATTTATCACTTGATCAATTTTATTCTTCCATTTTTTTCTCTCTCACTCCCTCACACATTCTCTCACTCTCACTCTCACTATCAATCTCTCACTCTCACTCACTCACTCACTCACTCAATCACTCTCACTCACACACTCACTCTCTCTTTCTCTCCCTGTCTCTCTCACTCTCCCTGTCTCTCTCACTATCCCTCTCTCTCTCTCTCTCTCTCCTGTCTCTCTCTCTCCCTGTCTCTCTCTCTCCCTGTCTCTCTCTCTCCCTGTCTCTCTCTCCCTGTCTCTCTCTCTCTTGTCCCTGTCTCTCTCACTATCCCTGTCTCTCTCTCACTCTCCCTGTCTCTCTCTCTCTCCCTGTCTCTCTCTCTCTCTCTCTCCCTGTCTCTCTCTCTCCCTGTCTCTCTCTCTCTGTCCCTGTCTCTCTCTCACTATCCCTGTCTCTCTCCACTATCCCTGTCTCTCTCTCGCTCCCTGTCTCTCTCTCTCTCCCTGTCTCTCTCTCACTCACTCTCTCTCTTTCACTTCTCTTCTTTTTCTCTTTTTATCAATCATTTTTATCCATTTTCTGTCCTTTTCATCAATCGTCTCATGTCTATTCCTTTTCTTCCTTGTTCTATTCTGTATTCTTGAATTCTTTATTTATCACTTGATCAATTTTATTTTTCCATTTTTTTCTCTCTCACTCTCTCTCACTCTCTCAGTCACTCTCTCCTCTCTCACTCTCACTCTCTCTCCTCACCTCACTCTCACTCTCTCTCTCTCACTCTCAATCTCTCACCACTCACTCACTCTCACTCTCACTCACCTCCTCTTCTCTTTCTCTCCCGTCTTCTCGCTCCCTGTCTCTCTCTCTCTCTCCCTGTCTCTCTCTCTCTCTTCTCCTGTCTCTCTCTCTCCTCTCTCCCTGTCTCTCTCTCTCTTCCCCTGTCTCTCTCTCTCTCTTCCCTGTCTCTCTCTCACTCTCCCTGTCTCTCTCTCACTCTCCTCTGTCTCTCTCTCTTCCCTGTCTCTCTCTCTCTCTCTCTCTCTCCTCTCTCTCCTTCTCTTCTCTCACTATCTCTGATCTCTCTCTCTCTTCCCTGCTCTCTCTCACTCACTCTCTCTCTCTCACTTCTCTTCTTTTTCTCTTTTTATCAATCATTTTTATCCATTGTCTGTCCTTTTCATCAATCGTCTCTATTCCTTTTCTTGTCTATTCCATGTTTATTCCTTTTCTTCCTTGTTCTATTCTCTTTTCTTGAATTCTTATTTTATCACTGATCAATTTTCTCTTCTTCCATTTTTTTTCTTCTTTCTATCCTTTTCTCATCCATTCTCTATTGTCTGTGGTCTTCTTTCTTTTTAAATTATTATCTATCATCTAGACCTTTTTCTTTTTTCACTTTCATCAACTATATATTACCTATATTCTTATTTCATTGAGTATCAATTCTCTTTCTTCTTCTTTTTTCTTATCAAAAATTATCTATCTCCTCGAATATCACGAATTCTTCATCTCGCTGGACGTTGCTTAACTTCGTTGATCCTAATCTCTTTTTTTTATTATCTGCAATGTCCTGTTCTCTATTTATCAAATATTATTTTATCCAGTTTCTATTCTCGGTCCTCTCTTTTTTATAAATTTACTATCCATCACTTCGATTATTTTTTTTCCTTTTCACATTTCATCAATCGTCTCTTACCTACATTCCAAGTCTTCCTTCTTCTATTCTCTATCCTTGAATTCTATAACTTCCCCCATTCTCTTTTTAGATGCTCTCGCTTTTTCTGTTTTCTTCAACTATCATCATCCATTCTCTAAATATTATTACCTATATTCTTATTTTCTACTATCTGTTTTCTCTTTTCATCAAGTACTTCTTATCCATTATTATCCTCTTATTTTTTATCAAAATTATTATCCATCACCTAGATTATTTTCGGTCTCTTCTTCACTCACTCACTCTCACTCACACACCTCTCTCTCTCTCCTCTCTCTCTCTCTCTCCCTGTCAATATCACTCACTCACTCACTCTCTCACTCTCTCTCTCACTCACTCGACTCTCTCACACTCTCTCTCTCTCTCATTCCCTCTCTCTGTCCCTGCTATCTCGCTCTCTCTCTCCTGCTCTCCTCTCTCTCCCTGTCTCTATTCTCTCCGTTCTCTCTCTCTCTCTCTCAAATTCTCTCTTACTCTTTCTCCTCTCTCTCTTTCTACTTCACTCACTCATCACTCACACTCCTCTCTTTCCTGTCCGCACTCTCTTCCTTTTTCTTTTTTTCCCAATAATTTCCATCCATTTCTGTCCTTTTAATAATCTCTCATGTCTATTCCTTTTCTTCCTTGTTCTATCTGTATTCTTGAATTCTTTTTTATCACTTGATCAACTATTTTAATTTCCATTTTTCTCTCTCTCACTCTCCTCTCACTCTCTCATCACTCTCTCTCTCTCACTCTCACTCTCTCTCTCTCACTCTCACATCTCCTCTCTCTCTCTCTCTCACTCTCAATCTCTCACACTCACTCACTCACTCACTCTCACTCACACACTCACTCTCTCTTTCTCTCCCTGTCCTCCTCTCCCTGTCTCTCTCTCTCTCCCTGTCTCTCTCTCTCTCTCTCTCCCTGTCTCTCTCTCTCTCTCCCTGTCCTCTCTCTCTCTCTCCCTTCTCTCCTCACTTCCCCTGCTCTCTCTCCTTCTCTCTCTCCTGTCTCCTCTCTCTCCTTCCTGTCTCACTCTCCCCTGTCTCTCCCTGTCCTCTCTCTCTCTCTCTGTCTCTCTCCCTTTCTCTCTCTTCATCTCTCATCTTCTCTCTCTCAACTCCCCTGTCATCTTACTCTCTGTCCCTGTCTCTCTCTCTCTCCCTGCCTCTCTCTCTCTCTCTCTCCCTGTCCCTCTCTCACTTATCTCTATCTCTCTCTCTGTCCCTGTCTCTCTCTCACCTCACTCGCTCTCTCTCACTTCTCTTCTATTTTCCTCTTTTATCAATCATTATATATCCATTGTCTGTCCTTTTCATCAATCGTCTCTATTCCTTTTCTTGTCTATTCCATGTTTATTCCTTTTCTTCCTTGTTCTATTCTCTTTTCTTGAATTCTTATTTTATCACTGATCAATTTTCTCTCTTCTTCCATTTTTTTTCTTCTTTCTATCCTTTTCTCATCCATTCTCTATTGTCTGTGGTCTTCTTTCTTTTTAAATTATTATCTATCATCTAGACCTTTTTCTTTTTTCACTTTCATCAACTATATATTACCTATATTCTTATTTCATTGAGTATCAATTCTCTTTCTTCTTCTTTTTTCTTATCAAAAATTATCTATCTCCTCGAATATCACGAATTCTTCATCTCGCTGGACGTTGCTTAACTTCGTTGATCCTAATCTCTTTTTTTATTATCTGCAATGTCCTGTTCTCTATTTATCAAATATTATTTTATCCAGTTTCTATTCTCGGTCCTCTCTTTTTTATAAATTTACTATCCATCACTTCGATTTTTTTTGTCCTTTTCACATTCATCAATCGTCTCTTACCTACATTCCAAGTCTTCCTTCTTCTATTCTCTATCCTTGAATTCTATAACTTCCCCCATTCTCTTTTAGATGCTCTCGCTTTTTTCTGTTTTCTTCAACTATCATCATCCATTCTCTAAATATATACTACCTATATTCTTATTTCTACTATCTGTTTTTTCTTTTCATCAAGTACTTCTTATCCATTATTTATCCTCTCTTTTTTATCAATAATTATTATCCATCACCTAGATTTTAATTATCTATTTTTCGGTCTCTTCTTCACTCACTCACTCTCACTCACACTCTCTCTCTCTCTCTCTCTCTCTCTCTCTCCCTGTCAATATCACTCACTCACTCACTCTCTCACCTCTCTCTCTCACTCACTCTCTCACACTCTCTCTCTCTCATTCCCTCTCTCTCTCCCTGGCTCTCTCTCTCCCTGGCTCTCTCTCTCTCCGTGTCTCTCTCTCTCTCACTTCTCTCTTTCTCTCTTACTTCTCAATTCTCTCTTACTCTTTCTCTCTCTCTCTCTTCTATTCTATATCCTTGAATTCTATAACTTCCCCATTCTCTTTTTAGATGCCCCTCGCTTTTTCTGTTTTCTTCAACTATCATCATCCATTCTCTAAATATATACTACCTATATTCTTATTTTCTACTATCTGTTTTTTCTTTTCATCAAGTACTTCTTATCCATTATTTATCCTCTCTTTTTTTATCAATAATTATTATCCATCACCTAGATTTTAATTATCTATTTTCGGTCTCTTCTTCACTCACTCACTCTCACTCACACACTCTCTCTCTCTCTCTCTCTCTCCCTGTCAATATCACTCACTCACTCACTCTCTCACTCTCTCTCTCACTCACTCTCTCACACTCTCTCTCTCTCATTCCCTCTCTCTCTCCCTGGCTCTCTCTCTCTCCGTGTCTCTCTCTCTCTCACTTCTCTCTTTCTCTCTTACTTCTCAATTCTCTCTTACTCTTTCTCTCTCTCTCTCTCTCTCTTTCTCTCACTCACTAACTCACACTCTCTCTCTTCCTATCTCTCACTCTCTTCCTTTTCTTTTTTCCGCAATAATTTCCATCCATTTTCTGTCCTTTTCATCAATCGTCTCATGTCTATTCCTTTTCTTCCTTGTTCTATTCTGTATTCTTGAATTCTTTATTTATCACTTGATCAATTTTATTTTTCCATTTTTTTCTCTCTCACTCTCTCTCTCTCCCTCTCCCATTCAGCACAAAGAAAACGATTTACTTTTCCTTGGTCGAGTCCTTGCTCAGATATGGTGCGCCCCTGTACACGTTTAGTCCTCAATACGTATTAACACCACTGAACAGAGCACAGCATAGGATACAGAGGTTTCTGTTCAATAATAAATTGCCCCTTCTAACACCCGAGCAGCTATCGAAAATGATCCTGATAAGTAGTAATTTTTTTAATGATAAATATCGACAGCTAACGGAGCATGATTACTCACTTCGTTCGCAACATTTCATCAGAGCAAAGGTCAAAACGAAACTGTATGGAGATCGTCGATTGGAATATATAATACCCAGTTTACTTAACAAATATTGCCGGAGTTTCCTGGATGAAAATGATGCGGATACAATGAAGAAAAAGCTGAGACAAAACATTGTCGGTAGTTAATTTATTTTACTGTATTATTCTTTTGCACACTTTCTCAAATTTAATTTTATTTTGTTTATTTAGAAACTTAGTTAGGGGATACCACTAAAATTACATGTTAGTGAATGAAAAAGAGGCGAATTCGGAAATAAATATTTTTTTCAATAAAGGAAAAATAAAGTTATTAATTTAATCAATAGTATCTTTTGAACATGTCTATTCTGACATATTACTATATATTTTATTCTCTTCATCTACATTACCATTATTTTATAACTACGAGTTTAAATTATTTTATTACTTTTTTCCCTACACTTTCACTTATCAATTTTTATTTATAATGACCCAGTTAAATTATTCGAATTATTTATCTTGTCAATTATTATGTATGATTTTCTTTGTGGTGAAGCACAGCGCGTCTTCACAGTTTTGTAGCTGGCGCAGCATTACTAATACTCTGGTGATGCCGTCACTGGTCGTTGCTCATACAAGTGACTGCTCATATTTCCTCACGAGGTGTGAGTGGACACCGAACATCCAGGTGCAGAGCGGAAATATTCCTGCCCCGCTGGGAATCGAACCCGGGTCGCCGTACGTGCGATGCCTGGCGCGCTGAATCACTCAGCCATGGTGACTGTCAATACTTATTATATTTCATTTACAATTTTTTTCATACAATTTTATATCCCAATTTTTTTTATACAATTTCTATATTCCATTTACAACCTGTATTTACATTTTTATAACTAAACTTCTACTTATCTATAGCGCTTTTAATATATTATTACAGTTAATTAATAAATGAGAGGAGCCCACCTCCACAACAAGGTAGAATTATCTTAGGAGGTCACATATTATGTAATCCAAAATTGTATAAAATAAAGAATAATATCAAATCAAAAAAAAATCAAATCAAAAATCTCTCACTCTCAATCTCTCACACTCACTCACTCACTCACTCTCACTCACACACTCACTCTCTCTTTCTCTCTCTGTCTCTTTCTCTCCCTGTCTCTCTCTCTCCCTGTCTCTCTCTCTCTCTCCCTGTGTCTCTCTCTCTCTCCCTGTCTCTCTCTCTCTCCCTGTCTCTCTCTCACTCTCCCTGTCTCTCTCTCTCTCTCCCTGTCTCTCTCTCTCTCTCTCTCTCTCCCTGTCTCTCTCCTCTCTCTCTCCCTGTCTCTCTCTCACTTCCCTGTCTCTCTCTTCCTTCTCTCTCTCTCCTGTCTCTCTCTCACTCTCCCTGTCTCTCTCTCTCTGTCCCTATCTCTTCTCCCTGTCCTCTCTCTCTCTCTCCCTGTCTCTCTCTCAATCCCACTCTCTCTCTCTTCCCCTTCTCTCTCTCACTATCTCTCTCTATTTCTTTATTTTTTATTTTTTTTATTATTTATTTACACTTTATTTATTTTTACAAAACAATCATCAACAAGGAAAACAATAATTTAAAAAAAACTTAGAAATATGAACAGAAATAATAATAATAATAATAAGGATCAATATTAATTACAATTGTTTTGTAACCCGGGGCGAAGTTAATGCCTTAGGCATTCTCTGCCACTTATTGATAATTTTTATCATTTTTATCCATTGTCTGTCCTTTTCATCAATCGTCTCTATTCCTTTTCTTGTCTATTCCATGTTTATTCCTTTTCTTCCTTGTTCTATTCTCTTTTCTTGAATTCTTATTTTATCACTGATCAATTTTCTCTTCTTCCATTTTTTTTTCTTCTTTCTATCCTTTTCTCATCCATTCTCTATTGTCTGTGGTCTTCTTTCTTTTAAATTATTATCTATCATCTAGACCTTTTTCTTTTTTCACTTTCATCATCTATGTATTACCTATATTCTTATTTCATTGAATATCAATTCTCTTTCCTCTTCTTTTTCTTATCAATCATTATCTATCTCCTCGAATATCACGAATTCTTCATCTCGCTGGACGTTGCTTAACTTCCGTTGATCCTAATTTCTTTTTTTCATTATCTGCAATGTCCTGTTCTCTATTTATCAAATATTATTTTATCCAGTTTCTATTCTCGGTCCTCTCTTTTTTATAAATTTACTATCCATCACTTCGATTTTTTTTTGTAATTTTCACATTTCATCATTCGTCTCTTACCTACTTTCTAAGTCTTCCTTCTTCTATTCTCTATCCTTGAATTCTATAACTTAACCATTCTCTTTTTAGATGCTCTCTCTTTTTCTGTTTTCTTCAACTATCATCATCCATTCTCTAAATATATACTACCTATATTCTTATTTTCTACTATCTGTTCTTTCTTTTCATCAAGTACTACTTATCCATTATTTATCCTCTCTTTTTTTATCAATAATTATTATCCATCACCTAGATTTTAACTATCTATTTTCGGTCTCTTCTTCATTTATCCTTCTCTCTATCATCTAATATTTTTTTCATTTATCGCCAATTCTCTTTCTCTGTTCTTTTCATCAGTTATCTATCAAATTATTATTATTTGTTGCTATTTTATCTGTGGTTAATTTTATTAATCATTATCTATTATCTATCACCTTGACTATCTTTTACTATTATCTATGCTTTTCACTTTTTATCAACTATGTATTACTTAAATACACATATTCTTAGTCTTTACTATCTGTTCTTTTTTTATCATCCAGTATCTCACTCATCCATTCTCAATTCTCTTTGGTCTTCTTTTTCATCAATCATCTTTCACCTCTTCTAGTTCTTCCTTGTTCTATTCTGTCTTTTTATCTTTTCATTGGTAAATTTTATTTTAATATCTTTTTCTGTTCTTTTGATCAATTATCTGTCAAGCTATCTTTATCGTTTCTATTTTTTATTCTTCTTCTCTTTTCATCTTTCTGTCCTCTTCTCATTCATTCTCTATTCTTTCTCTATCATTATTTACCACCTAGATTATGTTTTTACCATGTAGAGTGTAGACTCTCTTTTTCTATTTTCTATCCTTCACTTTTCATCAACTGAATATTTACTACCTATATTCTTTTTCTCTACTATCTGTTCATTCTTTTCATCAAGTATCTCACATCCATTCTCTATCCTCTCGTTTTTTATTGATATTAATTAAATCCATCACCTAGATTTTCTTTTATATCTATTTTCTGTCTTTTTCACTTTTCATCGATTATCTCTTACGTCTTCTATTTCTTCTTTGTTCTATTTTCTGTCCTTTTATCTTTTCATTAAGATTTATTATTTATCACAAATTCTCATTCTCAGTTCTTTTCATCAATTAAATTATCCAGTATCGTTTCTCTTTTCCCTATTCCTTTTTTCATTAATTAGCATTTGTTACCAAGATTCTTCTTTTATTTTCTATTATTTTCATATTTTCAAAAATATGTCGTGTTCTCTGTTCATCAAGTATGTCTCTCAATTCATCCTGTTTCTATTCTGTGCCCTCTCTCTTTTTTTATCAAATTATTATCTATCACCTAGATTTTCTTTATCTATGTTCAGTATTTTTCTTTTGGATCAATCACCTTTCACCTCTTCTATTTTTTCATTGTTCTATTCTCTGTCTTTTTATCTTTTCATTTTATTTTCTTTCTCTATTCTTTTTATCAATTATCTATCAATCAAATATTTTTTTTTTCAATTTTATCTTCCCTATACTTTTATCTTTTGATCAATTACCTATGAAGAGCTCTTTTTCGTGTCAATTTTCTCTTTCTTTTCTCTTTTTATCAATTATTACCTTTTTTCGGTTCTTTTCTTCTTTTCATCAATATCTATCAAATTCTGTAGTTTCGTTCCTCTTTTCATCACCGAAATTCTCCTTTCCTCATTTTATCATTAAGTTATCTTTCACTTTGATTATCTTTTTCTATCCTTTTCACTTTTCATCAACGATGTATTACTTACATATATTCTGATTCCCTACTATCTGTTCTTTTTTTTCATCCAGTATTTTACTTATCCATTTTCTATTCTTCTCTTTTTTCGTTTTTAAATTCTTTCCTATTTCTCAATGACTATATTCAAGATTTTTATCTTCTATTCCTTTCTCTATTTTACCTTTTTCATCAAAATGCTTTTTTGCGTTTAACGTCGCAAAGGTCTTTTTTAACTACCTACATCGTCGTATCAACACGAGGGTGTTACCCTCCATTCTCAGGAAACTCACAAACCTGCTAACCACATTAACTTTACAGAGACTGGGCTGAGCCGGAATGTCATCACGCATTCTTCTCCTCGATCGACGTTGCTTAACTTCGATGACTCTAATCTTTATTCACCTTTTTTTCACTTGTTGGCGACAAGTTCTTTTTCGATTAAGTTTATAGAGAAGTGGATTAGGCCTTAAAATATGTATCCCTTCTGTGCAAGGGATACATATTATAGGGGATACCACTTAGGAAGTTAGAAAAACGGGCTGGAACTCTACCTCTTGGGTGGCCTGGAAACGAGTTCATTCTGATATTTTTGTTTAATTGACGAATGGTCTTGAATATTTTTATGATTGACCTGTCTATCGTATAAAATATCTGTTTTGGCGAGGAAAGGTCCGGCTGTAGGGGAGGAGGAGGCCGAGGGTGTTGGGTTGTAGTGTCAAGCTACAATCCAACACCTCTTTCACAAGCGATAGTACGAGATAATACTAGTTAAATCACGTATTATTGCTTTCTTTTTTTTTTTTCTTCTTTTTTTTTGCATGTTGTATTTTTCCTTTGTAGCATGCTTTGATGTTGCATGATTTTGTGTTGCATGATTTTGTGTATTTTCTTCTATTTTTGGGTTTCCTTTTTTCTCTTTATTGTACTGTTCAATTATGCATGTTGTTCATAGGATTCTTTTTCAGTCCATCCGACCTGCCCAGGTTCAAAAGGCAGTTCATAATTCTGCCCAAAACGTTGCTTAGCTTTTTAGTTTTAAGTTTAGTATTAAGAATATATGAGGTTGAATAGGCAGTTCAAAATTCTGCCCAAAACGCCCAGAACGTTGCTTAGCTTTTAGTTTTAAGTTAGTATTAAGAATATAGGTAGGTTCAATAGGCAGTTAAAATTCTGCCCAAAACGTTGCTTAGCTTTTTAGTTTTAATTAGTATTAAGAATATATGAGGTTCAATAGGCAGTTCAAAATTCTGCCCAAAACGTTGCTTAGCTTTTTAGTTTTAATTTTAGTATTAAGAATATATGAGGTTCAATAGGCAGTTTAAAATTCTGCCCAAAACGTTGCTTAGCTTTTAGTTTTAAGTTTAGTATTAAGAATATATGAGGTTCAATAGGCAGTTAAATTCTGCCAAAACGTTGCTTAGCTTTAGCTTAAAGTAAAGAATAAGAGTTAATGCAGTTCAATTTGCCAACGATGCTTAGCTTTTAGTTTAGTTATAAGAATATATGAGGTTCAATAGGCAGTTCATAATTCTGCCCAAAACATTGCTTAGCTTTTTAGTTTTAAGTTTAGTATTAAGATTATATGAGGTTCAATAGGCAGTTCAAAATTCTGCCCAAAACGTTGCTTGGCTTTTTAGCTTTAAGTTTAGTATTAAGAAAATAAGTGGGATAAGGTTCAATTGGCAGTTCAAAATTCTGCCCAAAACGTTGCTTAGCTTTTTAGTTTTGAGTTTAGTATTAAGAATATATGAGGTTCAATAGGAAAATCAAAATTCTGCCCAAAACGTTGCTTAGCTTTTTAGTTTTAAGTTTAGTATTAAGAATATATGAGGTTCAATAGGCAGTTGCAAATTCTGCCCAAAACGTTGCTTAGCATTTTAGTTTTAAGTTTAGTATTAAGAATATATGAGGTTCAATAGGCAGTTTAAAATTCTGCCCAAAACGTTGCTTAGCTTTTTAGTTTTAAGTTTATTATTCCGAATATATGAGGTTCAATAGGGAGTTCAAAATTTTGCCCAAATCGTTGCTTGGCTTTTTAGCTTTACGTTTAGTATTAAGAAAATAAGTGGGATAAGGTTCAATTGGCAGTTCAAAATTCTGCCCAAAACGTTGCTTAGCTTTTTAGTTTTAAGTTTAGTATTCCGAATATATGAGGTTCAATAGGGAGTTCAAAATTCTGCCCAAAACGTTGCTTAGCTTTTTAGTTTTAAGTTTAGTATTAAGAATATATGAGGTTCAATAAGCAGTTGCAAATTCTGCCCAAAACGTTGCTTAGCTTTTTAGATTTAAGTTTAGTATTAAGAATATATGAGGTTCAATAGGCAGTTCGAATTCTGCCCAAAACGTTGCTTAGTTTTTTAGATTTTAGTTTAGCATTAAGAATATTGACATTACTCCTAAGCTAGATTAGTATTAAGTTTAGTATTAAGAATATTGACAATAGTCCTTTCCTCAATTAGTATTAAGTTTAGTATTAAGGATATTGACATTAGCCCTATGCTACTTTAGTATTAAGTTTAGTATTAAGAATATTGACATTAGTCCTTTGCTACATTAGTATTAAGTTTAGTATTAAGAATATTGACATTGGTCCTTTCCTCAATTAGTATTAAGTTTAGTATTAAGGATATTGACATTACTCCTAAGCTACATTAGTATTAAGTTTTGTATTAAGAATATTGACATTAGTCCTTTGCTACATTAGTATTAAGTTTAGTAATTAGAATATTGACATTAGCCCTATGCTACTTTAGTATTAATTTAATATTAAGAATATTGACATTACTCCTAAGCTACATTAGCATTAAGTTTAGTATTAAGAATATTGACATTAGTCCTTTGCTACATTTTTTTTTTATTTTTTATTTTATTTCTTCATTTCTTAAATCGTCTCTTTTAGTGATGAGAATCCCTGTAAGTACTGTTGTACTTTTAGGGACATTTTTTCTTCTTTTTTTATCTCTTATTTATTTTTATTTGTTGTTGGTATTAGTCAATAGGTTTTTAAATTTCATTGTTGTTTGCCAGGTAATAATTTTGTATTTCTCTTTTCATTTTTATCTTATTATCTATATTTCGTAGTTTTTCTGGTAGTTCATTTATTATTGTTGGTACTTGATGATTGAACATCGTTTTGCCATTGTTGTTATTAATTTTTGGTATTGTATAAAGTCTATTTCTTGTATTGTATGGTGTTTCGAGAATTTTTCTATAGTTTTGTTCATAATAATATTTTGTTAAGATGACATATTTGTGTAAATTTTGAAAATTAAGGATTCTATATTTTTTCATAATATCTCTTCTTTTGTTTTTTGATGTATTTGGATAAAGTGTGCATTTTATTATTTTTTTCAATATTGATTTAATCTGTTTCAAATTTGATTGTGTTGTAAATCCATATCATATCTTATAATTGGTTCGCATAATGTTTTAATTCTAAGTGGCAATATTTTTTTTACATAATGCATTTTGTGTAGTATATTATTCAATTTATTTTTCATACTAACTATGTGTTTATTCCATTTTAAATTTCGTTCGAATTGAATACCCAAATATTTCATATTGGCTTCATTATTTATAATTGTGCAATCGCAAGTTATTTCTGAATCTAAACATTTGTTCTTATGTATCTTTAAATTTAAGTTGTTATTAGATTTTTTGGATTTTGGATTTTCATATAGAATAGCTGTTGTCTTTTCTGAATTTATGAAAATATCTTTTTTGTTTAACCATATTAAAACTTTATTTAAATCATTCTGTATTATATTGTATAATTCTTGTTTGTTTTCGTGTATGTAATATAATAAAGTATCATCGGCGTATTGTAATATTTTAGATTCAATTCCTATTTGATGTATATCTTTAACATATAGGTTGAATAATGTCGGGGATAATATTGTCCCTTGAATTAATCCACAATCTATCATTTGTTCTTCACTTGAAATTTTTCCCACTTTTACTATTTGAATTCTTTCTTTGAAATAGTTTTTAAAAAATATTTCAGTATTTTTTGTTATACCCATTCTTTTTAATATATTCAACATATTGTCATGGTCGATTGTATCATATGCTTTCATCAGATCTAATGATAACGTTAAACAATATTTATTTTTATTTAATGCATTGTTTAAATCTTCTGTGTATTTGTAAAGTAATGTTGAGGTGCTTTTGTTGTTTCTGAATCCGTGTTGATTTTCATGTAATATGTTATTATTTTCAATAAATTTAGATAATTGTAAATGTATGTGTTTTTCTAATATTTTTATAATACATGATAATTGTGTGATGGGTCTATAATTTATATAATTTTCTTTGTTTCCTTTTTTATATAGTGGTGTTACAATTGATTTTTTTAATTCTTTAGGTATATATTGCTCTTTTATCATTTTATTAATTATTGTAACTAATATTTCTTCTAGCCAAATGGCATTATTTTTAATATCCTTTGGTCGTATTCTATCATGTCCTGGTCCTTTGTTTTTTAAACTTTTGATAATTCTAAACAATTCTATTCCATTTATCATTTGAATATCAAATTTTTCTAATCTTATTTCATTCTCTTCTATACTAATGTCTGATTTTAGATGTTCTTTTTTATCTTTGATTTGAATAATGTTATTTTTAAAACTCTCATTGAAATTATTTGTAATTTCTTTAATTTCTAAATTTGTATTTCTAAAATTATTTAATATTATTGATTCATTATTTATTCTTTTTTTGTTGGTAATTTTATCAATGCTTTGCCATGTTTTTCTCATATCACCTTTACAGTTTTTAAATTCTAGTTCATATTCTTTTCTTTTCGCTTGAGTAATATTGTTATTGAGTTTATTTCTTATATCATTAAATTGTTTTCTTATATCTGTATTTTGAGGGTTTTTCTTAGAGTTTTCCATAAATTATTTTTTGTTTTAATGTCTGCTCTAATGTTTTTTCTTGATTACAACTTTTTTAGTACTTTTCTCATATATATCATGAAATATTTTTACAAAATTGTTGTATAATATTTCTATGTTATCATCATTTTCTGCTAACTTCTTCCAATTATAACAGCTTACAATTTCATTTACTTTATTGTCTTCTATATAATTAAATTCGATTTTTTCATTATCATCATTTGTTTTCATATTTTTTATTTTTGCATACACAAAATAGTGGTCTGCTATCTTTTCGTGAATAACTGCTGCATTATATTTCTTTTTTGTCCTTATATTGATATGGTCCAAATAAGAGCTTGTTAATTTGTTGTTCATAATCTCTTCTCTCGTTGGTTTTTGAATGGTATTCATTATTCCATAATTATATAGTGTTTCAATATATTTTTGTTTATTCCTAGATTCTTGTAATGTATCCATATTGATATCACCTATTATAATTATGTCTCGGTTTTTTATATTAGTATGTTTCATCCATTTGTTAATTTCTTCTATAAATCCTGGTATATCTTCTTTTGGTGGTCTGTACATTGCATTAATAATTATATTTTTGTTTTCGATAATAATTTCTAAACTTTCCGTGTGTTTAAAATTTATTGTTTTTGTTCTTGAAACTTTAATATTATCTTTAATATAGATTGCTATGGCTCCTCCTTTCTTTTTTTCTCTACATTGTGTGAATAAATTGAATTTTGGTATTTTATATAAATTATTTTATATAAAATTTATATACATTAGTATTAAGTTTAGTATTAAGAATATTTACATTAGCCCTATGCTACTTTAGTATTAAGAATATTGACATTAGTCCTTTGCTACATTAGTATTAAGTTTAGTATTGAGAATATTGACATTGGTCCTATGCTACTTTAGTATTAAGTTTAGTATTAAGAATATTTTCATTAGTCTATTGCTACATTAATATTAAGTATAGTATTAAGAATTTTGACATTAGCCCTATGCTTCATTAGTATTAAGTTTAGTATTAAGAAAATATGAGGTTCAATAGACAGTTCAAAATTCTGCCCAAAACGTTGCTTAGTTTTTTTGTTTTATGTTTAGTATTAAGAATATTGACATTAGACCTATGCTACTTTAGTATTAAGTTTAGTATTAAGAATATTGACATAAGTCCTTTCCTACATTAGTATTATGTTAAGTATTAAGTTGAGTATTAAGAATATTGACATTAGCCCTATGCTAAATTAGTATTAAGTTTAGTAATAAGAATATTGACATGAGCCCTAGGCTACTTTATTTAGTATTAAGTTTATTATTAAGAATATTGACATTAGCCCTATGCTACATTAGTATTAAGTTTAGTATTAAGAATATTGACACACGAATGCAGATGTTTTTTTCGTACTTTCATTAACTCACCTTCTATTTCACTTGTTGGCGCCACAAGTTTTTTTTCGATTTAGTTTATAGAGAAGTGGATTAGGCCTTAAAATATGTATCCCTTCTGTGCAAGGGATACATATTATAGGGGATACCACTTAGGTAGTTAGAAAAACGGGCTGGAACTCTACCTCTTGGGTGGCCTGGAAACGAGTTCATTCTGATATTTTTATTTAATTGACGAATGGTCTTGAATATTTTTATGATTGACCTGTCTATCGTATAAAATATCTGTTTTGGCGAGGAAAGGTCCGGCTGTAGGGGAGAGGCCGAGGGTGTTGGGTTGTAGTGTCAAGCTACAATCCAACACCTCTTTCACAAGCGATAGTACGAGATAATACTAGTTACATCACGTATTATTGCTTTCTTTTTTTTTTCTTCTTCTTTTTTTTTGCATGATGTATTTTTCCTTTGTAGCATGCTTTGATGTTGCATGATTTTGTGTTGCATGATTTTGTGTTTTCTTCTATTTTTGGGTTTCCTTTTTTCTCTTTATTGTACTGTTCAATTATGCATGTTGTTCATAGGATTCTTTTTCAGTCCATCCGACCTGCCCAGGTTCAAAAGGCAGTTCATAATTCTGCCCAAAACGTTGCTTAGCTTTTTTGTTTTAAGTTTAGTATTAAGAATCTATGAGGTTCAATAGGCAGTTTAAAATTCTGCCCAAAACGTTGCTTAGCTTTTTAGTTTTAAGTTTAGTTTTAAGAATATATGAGGTTCAATAGGCAGTTTAAAATTCTGCCCAAATCGTTGCTTGGCTTTTTAGCTTTAAGTTAAGTATTAAGAAAATAAATGGGATAAGGTTCAATTTGCAGTTCAAAATTCTGCCCAAAACGTTGCATAGCTTTTTAGTTTTAAGTTTAGTATTCCGAATATATGAGGTTCAATAGGGAGTTCAAAATTCTGCCCGAAACGTTGCTTAGCTTTTTAGTTTTAAGTTTAGTATTAAGAATATCAGTGGTCGGGGGTTGACAGCTAATACCTTTCTCCCTTATCGACACTCAAGAAATCAAACTGTGAAGGTTTTAAAGAGGTCTGTTATAGTTCATCTCCCATCAAACATTTTAGAAGTTTAGTATTGATGCTTTAAGGGAGTAAGGGTTTAGCAGTCAATACTTCTGCCCAAGTCGTTGCTTAGCTTTTTAGTTTTAAGTTTAGTATTAAGAATATATATGAGGTTCAATAGGCAGTTCATAATTCTGCCCAAAACATTGCTTGGCTTTTTAGCTTTAAGTTTAGTATAAAAAAAATAAGTGGGATAAGGTTCAATTGGCAGTTCAAAATTCTGCCCAAAACGTTGCTTAGCTTTTTAGTTTTATGTTTAGTATTAAGAATATTGACATTAGACCTATGCTACTTTAGTATTAAGTTTAGTATTAAGAATCTCTATATATAAATGTCAAAGACACTCACTGACCACTGACCACTGACCACTGACTGATCATCGCTCTACAGACCAAACCGTAAGTCCTAGGAAGCTGAAATTTGGTAGGTAGCTTTGTCTTATAGTCTAGATGTGCAATAAGACGGGATTTTTCGAAACTCCCACTACAACACCTGCCATTGACGAAAAAGGATTTTTTGCTTTCACGGCCATGCCTCGGCCCGCAAAGCGGGCGACAGCCCGCTAGTATTGACATAAGTCCTTTCCTACATTAGTATTATGTTAAGTATTAAGTTGAGTATTAAGAATATTGACATTAGCCCTATGCTAAATTAGTATTAAGTTTAGTAATAAGAATATTGACATGAGCCCTAGGCTACTTTAGTATTAAGTTTATTATTAAGAATATTGACATTAGCCCTATGCTACATTAGTATTAAGTTTAGTATTAAGAATATTGACACACGAATGCAGATGTTTTTTTTCGTACTTTCATTAACTCACCTTCTATTTCACTTGTTGGCGCCACAAGTTTTTTTTCGATTTAGTTTATAGAGAAGTGGATTAGGCCTTAAAATATGTATCCCTTCTGTGCAAGGGATACATATTATAGGGGATACCACTTAGGTAGTTAGAAAAACGGGCTGGAACTCTACCTCTTGGGTGGCCTGGAAACGAGTTCATTCTGATATTTTTATTTAATTGACGAATGGTCTTGAATATTTTTATGATTGACCTGTCTATCGTATAAAATATCTGTTTTGGCGAGGAAAGGTCCGGCTGTAGGGGAGGAGGAGGCCGAGGGTGTTGGGTTGTAGTGTCAAGCTACAATCCAACACCTCTTTCACAAGCGATAGTACGAGATAATACTAGTTACATCACGTATTATTGCTTTCTTTTTTTTTTCTACTTCTTTTTTTTTGCATGATGTATTTTTCCTTTGTAGCATGCTTTGATGTTGCATGATTTTGTGTTGCATGATTTTCTGTGTTTTCTTCTATTTTTGGGTTTCCTTTTTCTCTTTATTGTACTGTTCAATTATGCATGTTGTTCATAGGATTCTTTTTCAGTCCATCCGACCTGCCCAGGTTCAAAAGGCAGTTCATAATTCTGCCCAAAACGTTGCTTAGCTTTTTAGTTTTAAGTTTAGTATTAAGAATCTATGAGGTTCAATAGGCAGTTTAAAATTCTGCCCAAAACGTTGCTTAGCTTTTTAGTTTTAAGAATATATGAGGTTCAATAGGCAGTTTAAAATTCTGCCCAAATCGTTGCTTGGCTTTTTAGCTTTAAGTTAAGTATTAAGAAAATAAATGGGATAAGGTTCAATTTGCAGTTCAAAATTCTGCCCAAAACGTTGCATAGCTTTTTAGTTTTAAGTTTAGTATTCCGAATATATGAGGTTCAATAGGGAGTTCAAAATTCTGCCCGAAACGTTGCTTAGCTTTTTAGTTTTAAGTTTAGTATTAAGAATATCAGTGATCGGGGGGTTGACAGCTAATACCTTTCTCCCTTATCGACACTCAAGAAATCAAACTGTGAAGGTTTTAAAGAGGTCTGTTATAGTTCATCTCCCATCAAACATTTTAGAAGTTTAGTATTGATGCTTTAAGGGAGTAAGGGTTTAGCAGTCAATACTTCTGCCCAAGTCGTTGCTTAGCTTTTTAGTTTTAAGTTTAGTATTAAGAATATATATGAGGTTCAATAGGCAGTTCATAATTCTGCCCAAAACATTGCTTGGCTTTTTAGCTTTAAGTTTAGTATAAAAAAATAAGTGGGATAAGGTTCAATTGGCAGTTCAAAATTCTGCCCAAAACGTTGCTTAGCTTTTTAGTTTTAAGTTTAGTATTCCGAATATATGAGGTTCAATAGGGAGTTCAAAATTCTGCCCAAAACGTTGCTTAGCTTTTTAGTTTTAAGTTTAGTATTAAGAATATATGAGGTTCAATAGGCAGTTGCAAATTCTGCCCAAAACGTTGCTTAGCTTTTTAGTTTTAAGTTTAGTATTAAGAATATATGAGGTTCAATAGGCAGTTCATAATTCTGCCCAAAACATTGCTTAGCTTTTTAGTTTTCAGTTTAGTATCAAGAATATATGAGGTTCAATAGAGAGTTCAGATTCTGCCCAAAACGATGCTTGGCTTTTTAGCTTTAAGTTTAGTATTAAGAAAATAAGTGGGATAAGGTTCAATTGGCAGTTCAAAATTCTGCCCAAAACGTTGCTTAGCTTTTTAGTTTTAAGTTTAGTATTAAGAATATATATGAGGTTCAATGGGCAGTTCATAATTCTGCTCAAAACGTTGCTTAGCTTTTTAGTTTTAAGTTTAGTATTAAGAATATATGAGGTTCAATGGGCAGTTGCAAATTCTGCCCAAAACGTTGCTTAGCTTTTTAGTTTTAAGTTTAGTATTAAGAATATATGAGGTTCAATAGGAAGTTAGTAATTCTGCGCATAACATTGCTTAGCTTTTTAGTTTTAAGTTTAGTATTAAGATTATATGAGGGGACAATAGGGAGTTCAAAATTCTGCCCAAAACGTTGCTTGGCTTTTTAGCTTTAAGTTTAGTATAAAGAAAATAAGTGGGATAAGGTTCAATTGGCTGTGCAAAATTCTGCCCAAAACGTTGCTTAGCTTTTTAGCTTTAAGTTTAGTATTAAGAAAATCAGTGGGATAAGGTTCAATTGGCAGTTCAAAATTTTGCCCAAAACGTTGCTTAGCTTTTTAGTTTTAAGTTTAGTATTAAGAATATATGAGGTTCAATAGGGAGTTCAAAATTCTGCCCAAAACGTTGCTTGGCTTTTTAGCTTAAAGTTTAGTATTAAGAAAATCAGTGGGATAAGGTTTAATTGGCAGTTCAAAATTCTGCCCAAAACGTTGCTTAGCTTTTTAGTTTTAAGTTTAGTATTAAGAATATATGAGGTTCAATAGGGAGTTCAAAATTCTTCCCAAATCGTTGCTTAACTTTTTAGTTTTAAGTTTAGTATTAAGATTATATGAGATTCAATTAGGAGTTCAAAATACTGCCCAAAACGTTGCTTGGCTTTTTAGCTTTAAGATTAAAATTAAGAAAATAAGTGGGATAAGATTCATTTCGCAGTTCCAAATTCTGCCCAAAACGTTGCTTAGCTTTTTAGTTTTAAGTTTAGTATTCCAAATATATGAGGTTCAATAGGGAGTTCAAAATTCTGCCCAAAACGTTGCTTAGCTTTTAGTTTTAAGTTTAGTATTAAGAATATATGAGGTTCAATAGGCAGTTGCAAATTCTGCCCAAAACGTTGCTTAGCTTTTTAGTTTTCAGTTTAGTATTAAGAATATATGAGGTTCAATAGAGAGTTCAGATTCTGCCCAAAACGTTGCTTGGCTTTTTAGCTTTAAGTTTAGTATTAAGAAAATAAGTGGGATAAGATTCATTTCGCAGTTCCAAATTCTGCCCAAAACGTTGCTTAGCTTTTTAGTTTTAAGTTTAGTATTCCAAATATATGAGGTTCAATAGGGAGTTCAAAATTCTGCCCAAAACGTTGCTTAGCTTTTTAGTTTTAAGTTTAGTATTAAGAATATATGAGGTTCAATAGGCAGTTGCAAATTCTGCCCAAAACGTTGCTTAGCTTTTTAGTTTTCAGTTTAGTATTATGAATATATGAGGTTCAATAGAGAGTTCAGATTCTGCCCAAAACGTTGCTTGGCTTTTTAGCTTTAAGTTTAGTATTAAGAAAATAAGTGGGATAAGGTTCAATTGGCAGTTCAAAATTCTGCCCAAAACGTTGCTTGGCTTTTTAGCTTTAAGTTTAGTATTAAGAAAATAAGTGGGATAAGGTTCAATTGGCTGTTCAAAATTCTGCCCAAAACGTTGCTTAGCTTGTTAGTTTTAAGTTTAGTATTCCAAATATATGAGGTTCAATAGGGAGTTCAAAATTCTGCCCAAAACGTTGCTTAGCTTTTTAGTATTAAGTTTAGTATTAAGAATATATGAGGTTCAATAGGCAGTTGCAAATTCTGCCCAAAACGTTGTTTAGCTTTTTAGTTTTAAGTTTAGTATTAAGAATATATGAGGTTCAATAGGCTGTTCGAATTCTGCCCAAAACGTTGCTTAGTTTTTTAGATTTTAGTTTAGCATTAAGAATATTGACATTACTCCTAAGCTAGATTAGTATTAAGTTTAGTATTAAGAATATTGACATTAGTCCTTTCCTCAATTAGTATTAAGTTTAGTATTAAGGATATTGACATTAGCACTATGCTACTTTAGTATTAAGTTTAGTATTAAGAATATTGACATTAGTCCTTTGCTACATTAGTATTACGTTTAGTGTTAAGAATATTGACATTGGTCCTTTCCTCAATTAGTATTAAGTTTAGTATTAAGGATATTGACATTACTCCTAAGCTACATTAGTATTAAGTTTTGTATTAAGAATATTGACATTAGTCCTTTACTACATTAGTATTAAGTTTAGTATTAAGAATATTGACATTTCTGTTTATACTGATTATACTCCTAAGCTACATTAGTATTAAGTTTAGTATTAAGAATATTGACATTAGTCCTTTGCTACATTAGTATTAAGTTTATATATATCTCCCTTGCCTTTATCCCATATTAGCTTATGTTGCTTTTGGGGTCGGCATTGTTCAACCTCATGGTTGAGGTTGGTAGGGTGGAGCATGTTTTTTATGGCTGGATGCCCTTCCTAACGCCAACGATTCTACTTGATTTAACGTCCTGGATTAGGACGGGGGTTTTACCCTCCATTCGCTGGGAATCGTACCAGCTACCCACATTAACCTCACCCAGCCTGGGTAGGGCCGGATTAGTATTAAGTTTAGTATTAAGAATATTGACATTAGCCCTATGCTACTTTAGTATTAAGTCTAGTATTAAGAATATTGTCATTAGTCAATTGCTACATTAATATTAAGTATAGTATTAAAAATTTTGACATTAGCCCTCTGCTTCATTAGTATTAAGTTTAGTATTAAGAAAATATGAGGTTCAATAGACCGTTCAAAATTCTGCCCAAAACGTTGCTTAGTTTTTTGTTTTATGTGTAGTATTAAGAATATTGACATTAGACCTATGCTACTTTAGTATTAAGTTTAGTATTAAGAATATTGACATAAGTCCTTTCCTACATTAGTATTATGTTAAGTATCAAGTTTAGTATTAAGAATATTGACATTAGCCCTATGTTACATTAGTATTAAGTTTAGTAATAAGAATATTGACATCGCCCTAGGCTACTTTAGTATTAAGTTTTGTATTAAGAATATTGACACACGAATGCAGATGTTTTTTTTTGCACTTTCATTAATTCACCTTCTATTTCACTTGTTGGCGCCACAAGTTTTTATCTTCGATTTAGTTTATAGAGAAGTGGATTAGGCCTTAAAATATGTATCCCTTCTGTGCAAGGGATACATATTATAGGGGATACCACTTAGGTAGTTAGAAAAACGGGCTGGAACTCTACCTCTTGGGTGGCCTGGAAACGAGTTCATTCTGATATTTTTATTTAATTGACGAATGGTCTTGAATATTTTTATGATTGACCTGTCTATCGTATAAAATATCTGTTTTGGCGAGGAAAGGTCCGGCTGTAGGGGAGGAGGAGGCCGAGGGTGTTGGGTTGTAGTGTCAAGCTACAATCCAACACCTCTTTCACAAGCGATAGTACGAGATAATACTAGTTACATCACGTATTATTTTTTTTCTTTTTTTTTTCCTTCTTCTTTTTTTTTTTGCATGATGTATTTTTCCTTTGTAACATGCTTTGATGTTGCATGATTTTGTGTTGCATGATTTTCTGTGTTTTCTTCTATTTTTGGGTTTCCTTTTTTCTCTTTATTGTACTGTTCAATTATGCATGTTGTTCATAGGATTCTTTTTCAGTCCATCCGACCTGCCCAGGTTCAAAAGGCAGATCATAATTCTGCCCAAAACGTTGCTTAGCTTTTTAGTTTTAAGTTTAGTATTAAGAATCTATGAGGTTCAATAGGCAGTTTAAAATTCTGCCCAAAACGTTGCTTAGCTTTTTAGTTTTAAGTTTAGTATTTAGAATATATGAGGTTCAATAGGGAGTTCAAAATTCTGCCCAAATCGTTGCTTGGCTTTTTAGCTTTAAGTTAAGTATTAAGAAAATAAATGGGATAAGGTTCAATTTGCAGTTCAAAATTCTGCCCAACACGTTGCATAGCTTTTTAGTTTTTAGTTTAGTATTCCGAATATATGAGGTTCAATAGGCAGTTCAAAATTCTGCCCAAAACGTTGCTTAGCTTTTTAGTTTTAAGTTTAGTATTAAGAATATCAGTGGTTGGGGGGTTGACAGCTAATACCTTTCTCCCTTATCGACACTCAAGAAATTAAACTGTGAAGGTTTTTAAGAGGTCTGTTATAGTTCATCTCCCATCAAACATTTTAGAAGTTTAGTATTGATGCTTTAAGGGAGTAAGGGTTTAGCAGTCAATTCTTCTGCCCAAGTTGTTGCTTAGCTTTTTAGTTTTAAGTTTAATATTAAGAATATATATGAGGTTCAATAAGCAGTTCATAAGTCTGCTAAAAACGTTGCTTAGCTTTTTAGTTTTAAGTTTAGTATTAAGAATATATGAGGTTCAATAGGCAGTTCATAATTCTGCCCAAAACGTTGCTTGGCTTTTTAGCTTTAAGTTTAGTATTAAGAAAATAAGTGGGATAAGGTTCAATTGGCAGTTCAAAATTCTGCCCAAAACGTTGCTTAGCTTTTTAGTTTTAAGTTTAGTCTTAGGAATATATGAGGTTCAATAGGGAGTTCAAAATTCTGCCCAAATCGTTGCTAAGCTTTTTAGCTTTAAGTTTAGTATATAGAAAAATAAGTGGGATAAGGTTCAATTGGCAGTTAAAAATTCTGCCCAAAACGTTGCTTAGCTTTTTAGTTTTAAGTTTAGTATTCTGAATATATGAGGTTCAATAGGGAGTTCAAAATTCTGCCCAAAACGTTGCTTAGCTTTTTAGTTTTATGTTTAGTATTAAGAATATATGAGGTTCAATAGGCAGTTGCAAATTCTGCCCAAAACCTTGCTAAGCTTTTTAGTTTTAAGTTTAGTATTAAGAATATATGAGGTTCAATAGGCAGTTCGTAATTCTGCCCAAAACGTTGCTAAGCTTTCTAGCTTTAAGTTTAGTATGAAGAATATAAGTGGGATAAGGTTCAATTGGCAGTTCAAAATTCTGCCCAGAACGTTGCTTAGCTTTTTAGTTTTAAGTTTAGTGTTAAGAAAATATGAGGTTCAATAGGCAGTTCATAATTCTGCAAAAAAGGTTGCTTAGCTTTTTTAGTTTTAAGTTTAGTATTAAGAATATATGTAGTTCAATAGGCAGTTCGTAATTCTGCCCAAAACGTTGCTTAGCTTTTTAGCTTTAAGTTTAGTATTAAGAATATTAGTGGTCGCGGGGTTGACAGCTAATACCTTTCTCCCTTATCGACACTCAAGAAATCAAACTGTGAAGGTTTTCAAGAGGTCTGTTATTGTTCATCTCCCATCAATCATTTTAGAAGTTTTGTATTGATGCTTTAAGGGAGTATGGGTTTAGCAGTCAATACTTCTGCCCAAGTCGTTGCTTACCTTTTTAGTTTTAAGTTTAGTAGTAAGAATACTACAGTAGTAAGAACTTAATACTACCTTAGTATTAAGTTTAGTATTAAGAATATTGACATTACTCCTAAGCTACATTAGTATTAAGTTTATTATTAAGAATATTGACATTACTCCTAAGCTAGTTACATAAGTATTAAGTTACAAGAATATTAACTTTACTATTAAAAATATTGACTTTTCTACATTAGAATTAAGTTTAGTATTAAGAATATTGACATAAGTCCAATGCTACATTAGTATTAAGTTTAGTATTAAGAATATTGACATTAGCCCTATGCTACATTAGTATTAATTGTAGTATTAAGAATATTGACATTACCATTAAAAATATTGACTTTTCTACATTAGAATTAAGTTTAGTATTAAGAATATTGACATAAGTCCAATGCTACATTAGTATTAAGTTTAGTATTAAGAATATTGACATTAGCCCTATGCTACATTAGTATTAATTGTAGTATTAAGAATATTGACATTACCATTAAAAATATTCACTTTGCTACATTAGAATTAAGTTTAGTATTAGGACTATTGACATAAGTCCTATGCTACATTAGTATTAAGTTTAGTATTAAGAATATTGACATTAGCCCTATGCTTATACAGGGTGGTCCAGAAAGTTTGCACCAAAATGATAGAGGTAATAAAAGAGACCTTTTCCAACAAAAATATTCCCGGACATTTTCCATTATATTTTGTCGTTTTCAAAATGGCGGCCAAAACTTTGACAGCCTAAATGAGCATTAAAACATTAAAAGGGTTGATTTAATTTATTTTAACTAGAATTTTATTCTCAATTCAAAAATGCAATCCGTTTTTTTTTTAGGTGGTGCAGAAAATATTAAAAAAAAATCAAAAGCCAAACCAAAGTCGGAATATTTGAAAAACACATGTTTTGGCCGCCATTTTGAAAACGACAAAAAATAATGGAAAATGTCCGGGAATATTTTTGTTGGAAATGGTCTCTTTTATTACCCCTATCATTTTGGTGCAAACTTTCTGGACCACCCTGTATATCGAGAACATTCTGGCTTATATATCGAGAACAGTACGTCAGATTGTGGCCTAAAATGAATTAAATGAAAGCTAATTTGGTCGAATGTGTTATTAAATAATAAAAAATATTGGTCCTCGCGATAGATTTCAAGTTCCAGGGCAAAGACTGTCTTAAAATCGGACCCGTCCTCAAGGAAATACTTGAGGAAGGTCATAACTCAAGGACGGTTTGGAATTTCGGACTTTTGATAGTTTTCCTGCTATCACTCTATGATAACATATGATTCTATGATATTCTATGATAACATATACAACATTCTTAATAAACACATACCTAATCAAAAAACACATAAAAAAATGTATCCACAGTGGTGGTCTAAAACCACTATAAGACATTTCCTAAAAAAACAAAGAGATAAACAAAAACCTACATATACAAAAATTCATGAAGACAGAAAAAAAGTAACAATAAAAACTTTTCAAGAAAATGTTGAAAAAGACTTTAATAAGTACATAAAAAACACAGTAAGTGAACTAAAAACAAAACCCAAAAAATTTTGGCGGTACATTAAAAGTAAAAGGAAGTTTTTCACACCCAAATCTTTCATTGTAGAAGGTACATTAACATCTGATGAAACCACTATTGCAAATGGATTCGCAAATTATTTTGGATCTGTCTATATAAAAAGCTCATCTACTACAGACCAACCAACAAACCCAACATTTACATCCAACCTACATATACACTTGTCTAATGTCACTAATAAAGAGATAAAACATGCTATAAAAATATTACCAACGAACAAAGGACCCGGGCCTGATCACATACATCCCAAAATTATAAAGAATCTACAATCGCTAATATTACCAGAATTAAATTACTTATTTAACATATCAATAAAAAATAACTATTTCCCAAATGTCCTCAAAACATCGATTATCACACCCGTTCCAAAGACTGGAAACCTACAGATGATGAATAATTATAGACCTATAACAACACTAAATACAATAGCAAAAATATTTGAAAATATATTATACGCCAAAATCCATGATAGCATAATGCAAAATATTACAACACAACAGCATGGTTTTCTCAAAAGACGATCAACAGAAACCAATCTATTAACAATGGAAATGAAAATTAAAAACGCTTTTAACAATAAACAACAACTAGATACAATATACACAGATATATCTAAATTTTTTGACCAAGTACAATTTTATGTTCTACTAAACAATATGAGGCGTTTTGGATTCTCCGATACTACCATAACATTTTTCAAAACATATTTATCTAATAGAACCATACAAATTAGATATGGAGATGCTCTTTCTCATCCAATCATACCAACATCAGGTTTTCCACAAGGAAGTAAAATATCCAGTCTCTTCGCGATTATTATAATGAATGGAGTCATTGAAAAACTAAAATTTTCTGAAGCATTGATATTTGCAGATGACCTGAAGATATTCAAAACAATAACTTGTGAAGAAGATTGTCTCCATCTACAAGAAGATATACAAAATGCATATCTATGGACTACAGGAAATGGCCTACAATTTAATATAGCAAAATTTGAACAAATACAATTCTGTAGAGGAAAAACTAAATTCCCTTATCAATACTATCTCGCTGGACAGCCATTGAAACAAGTCTCTGAAAAAAAAGATCTAGGCGTAATATTTCAATCCAACGGACAATTCAACACACATATACAAACAACCATAAGCAACTGCTTTAAACGACTAGGACTATTAAAAAGAAACTCATCTCAAATACAAGACATAGATACCATTTTATTGCTCTACACCTCATTAGTCCGTTCAAAATTAGAATACTGTGCAATCATTTGGGGCCCCCAAACAAAAACATGGTCCAAAGAAATTGAAAAAGTCCAAAAAAGATTTGCACAGCATCTATTTTTCATGGAAAACAAATTTTACCCTACCTACCCTGAAGGAATCGCATATAAAGATTTAATTGAGCAACTTAACATTCAAACATTAGAAGAAAGAAGAGAAGGACAAAGAATAATATACCTACATAAACTATTCAATAATAAGATTGACTGTCCTGAACTACTCTCCATGATAAACATTAAAGTCCCAGATACAAGATTAAGGAATAATGACTTCAAATTGTTTGAAAATCCCAATCACATTAAATATACCTCATCATTACATACAATCTTGAAAACATTCAATGAAAAATACGAAATACTAGATATAGATATGCCTTATGACAAACTTCTGAAAGTTATAGGTAGATAAATAAAAACCTGAATCAAACACAGGAAATTAGTTCATTTACACTGTTCACTTTAATAGTATAGTAGTAGTAGCATCTTAGAATAGTGTATTAAAATAATATAAAATTGTATCTCGATGTTTTTCTCTTATGTAATGTAAACTATCCTCAATTTGAGAATATTATTATCTAATAAATAAATAAATAAAAATCACACGGCAATTTTATTTAGGGATATCTTTCATCAATTTTTTGCTATCTATTACCGTTTCGCTCAAACAATTCTGACACACAAAGATACAAAGCCCGTCCATATATCTCATTTATTTATAGAGATAAACGTATTAAATTCGCAATCTAATAGAGGGACTTTCCTCATAGATGATGAAAACACGGGTTATGTAAATTGAGAAATAGGTTCCGAATGAGACGGATTTTGATGTAATTACATTTTCATCCGTTAAATTTCCAAGAAAAACCTTTTCACTTAGATGTCTTTTAATGAAAATGAGGAAAACTATACGTGGGTACGTCTATGTAACGTAGCTAGTGTTGCACAACATGTTGTATACATTCCATTAAAATGGAATGCTCTAAACTTTTGAACACTAAATCCACATTAAATTGTTGGGAAATTCAAAAAGTTTCAACTACAATCTTGAGAATCTACTGAGTTAAAGCAAATAGGCATAGTGGTGTTTATAGATGAGTAATTTGCAAGTTCTTCAACTTTTGAAGACAGCAATTTTCGGCAACATCTTGTTCAAAAGTAAACTTCATCTGACGGTTTGGAAGATTTTGCTTACCAATCAATATCTAATTTTGGAAAATCTTATGATGTACCTATTTATCTACACTGTAGAAAGTTAGATAAATAAATAAGAAAACAAATCCTATGCAAGGAAACAAATTGTGTAGAGATACCATAACCGTGTTTTTCTTTTGGATAATTATTTTTTTCCAGGTTCGGTATTTCCAAATATGTATTTCCATTTTCTTCCAAGATTAGCTTCCCCACTATTCGTGAAAGAAAAATGCGTTTTCCTCTTCCAAAAGAAAAATGACTTTCTTCCAGTTCGTCCATTTTATTCCATTTGGATCCGCTTTGGTTATAAAGAAAAATACACCTAATGCATGTACGAGTACACTATAATTAATAATAATAATAATGAATTTTATTATTTATCTACAATGTTTCAATATTTATAAATTTCCCTCTAAGTACTATGTGTACTTTTAGGGATAAAAATACAATACAATACATAGGTACATTACTTGGGAGTGCTAATAATGCTAAATTCAGAATTTGTAAGTTAGCATCCCACCTAATTTATGGATTATTCCTTATTTATTTGAGAATTTAAACATTAACGGCACCAAAACAAGATGGGATGATGAGAGTAATAATTCTACTCTCAATCACAAACTTCTTGACAGTAACAATAACCATGACCAATCAAGGTCAAATTGGATTTTGGTAGTCTTTTTTTTTTAATGAAGGGCGGGGAAAAAACTTTTAAAGACACTTAAGTCTTTAGCTGGGGTGAGGGATTTCCACCTACTAAAAACCCACCTTTCCTGATAGCATACTGCACATGGAACCGAAATATTTTCATTACTTCAATGTATCGCTTGTATTTATGTATTGCTCTAATACATTTGACACTAACACACATTTACATTTATTTACCCACTGCAAGAACTTCTCTTAGCCAGCGTCAATCACCATTGATGGTACATAGAAATCATTGAATATATCGGTTCTTGTCAGAAAATTGAAGCTAAGCAACGTCCAGCGAGATCAGGACTTGGTGGCTGACCACTCAAATTCGAAACCTCGTGATTCTGGCTATACTCGACCCAACAGAGGGTAAAATACCCGTATCGCATAACATAGATGTTAAATTGACGTTAAACAAAAAGGAGAAGAAAATGCCAAAGGTATTGACACTTGACACTACCCTTGATCAAGCATTGGCACTGCCCTTGATCAACCATTAGCACAAACCTTGATCAGGCATTGGCACTGCCCTTGATCAATCATTGGCACTAACCTTGATCAAGCATTGGCACTGCCCTTGATCAACCATTAGCACCAGCCTTAATCAGGCATTGGCACTGCCCTTGATCAGGCATTAGCACTGCCCTTGATCAATCATTGGCACTAACCTTGATCAGGCATTGGCACTGCCCTTGATCAATCATTGGCACTAACCTTGATCAGGCATTGGCACTGCCCTTGATCAAGCATTGGCACTACCCTTGATCAATTTTCTTTTTCTAATTTCATTTTGTAAAAATATTTCATGTCCATATTCCTACTGTAAATAAAACTTGATTGAATTTGTTCAATAAGAAGAAAGAAATTCTCTTCTTTCGACTATCTAAAAAAGCTTTCCACACACATAAGCGGCGGAATCTGTCACTCACTGAAATTCCATCAACATTCTCTATGTCACAGTGGCAGGGGAGAGAAAGAGTCCTGTCGAAAAGTTTCGAACTCTGGGAACTACAAGGCGAGAATTAAAACTAACCACAGAGGGCTTGTGTTGAAACAGAATACTCAAGTTTAAACGAATTAGTGTTCACCCCGAGTTCCCCGAACCTCTTCAAACCCCCCCCCCCCCTGTTTGATGCGTCTTATCTAGGAGACAAGTGAGCTCACAACCCCCGTCTTACCTTACTTCTCTCTTAATGTCACTTGTTTCATTTGAGAAAAACAGAGAAAGGGAAAATTAAAAGTGGGTTTACGAGGTAGATTTAATAAGGGTTGATGTTTTTTTTAATCGTTTAAATAAATTCAACGTTTTCTCTTCTTTTTGTCTTTTTGTTGAGCTTGAGAAAATACTTGTTATTTACAATTTCTTAACACTTTTCTTTCTTCAAGTATTCTTTTTTGTACTTTTTAGGCATGCATATTTCACAGTACCTAAGGCACACCCCACAGTCGTAATATGTTTGTCGGCTAATATTTTTATACTATAAATACCAAGATAATATTAAAAATGTTTTTTTTTTTTTAATTTCGGTTTTTACGTCGCTTTCAACCGCATATATCACGACGGGGGTGTTACCGTCCATTCGCAGGAAACTCACAAACCTGATACCGACATTATCCTCACCCAGTCTGGGTTGGGGCGGAATGCCAGCTTCACGAAGTCTTCATCTCGCTGGACGTTGCTTCACTTGCTGAAGACTTCGAAAATAAAAGTAATGTTTTGCTTATGTCTTGATACCACAACTATGTCATGATTTGAGTATAGCACACAATAACAGGACCTTTTGCGGATCTTTCATATTGCCTGTAATTTCGTCAAAGAGTAGCTAATGATTTTTCCTCACGAGATATAATTTTTTTTTTTTTTGGCTTTCTTTAAACGAGGTATTTCCCAAAAAAACCCAACGGTCGAGATTCGAACTCGCACTATCTGGGTTTAAGCCAAGTGCCCCACCCACTCGGCCTCAGCCACAGTGACTAGTGACTACTTTTTACCCTTACGAATATATTGTGCTAAAGGATGTAAAGTACGGCACGTGGATTGTAAATATGTACAGCTTTTCCTACCTAAACTGTGATTATATATTATACAAAATGGCCATCAGCTATTCCAAGAATGGAAAGCATGCACTTTTGTAAATATTATTAAAAGTTAGGTGCAGTTTGGTGTATATAACTAGTATTACAAAAATACAATAACTGTTACTATAGATTAAGTATATATCTACTTTAGGTTTTTTTTTTTACATACAATGTGGCTTTGAGTTTTACACTCAAAGCCACATTGAACTTTCCTCCGCTCTTTTCCGTGAAATTTAAACAGGTATTTTTATCACATAATAATACAGGGTGCGTCAGAATAACCTGACGAGTTTAAAATGTTAACTATCAAGTCATAACATGTCGTAGATGGTTGATGTTAGTGTCATTTTGTTTCCAATAAAAGCAGATTTAGTTACAATGGAGTCGTGAACACATGCGCATCGTGCTTTTGTTGTAGAGACATTTTTTAAAAGTGGTGATTCTGTGGCAATTACTCAGAGAAAGAAGGGCGATCTGGACTGGGCGGCCAACTCACCAGACCTCTCTGCTTGTGACTATTTTCTTTGGAGTTACCTCAAAAGTAAAGTCTATATGCATAAGCCAAAGACTGTAGATGACTTGAAGAGACAAGTTGTTCAAGAAAGTCGTGCAATACACCTGAATATGCTTGAGAAAGTCAAGGACAATTTTTCGACCAGAATTGACGAGTGTATCAGAAATGGAGGTAAATATTTGACCAACATTATCTTTCACAAATAATTCAAATATTCAAAAAATCATGTATTAAAATAAATGCGCATGTCTTCTCTTTCAAATAACACAAAAATTATTGTTCTATCCTAAAAATTGCTTGTTTAGTATCATTTTTAAACTCGTCAGGTTATTCTGGCGCACCCTTTCATTCTAATGGTATGAAACATATTCATTATACTAGAACTTTCACGTTAATTCTAATACATTATTATATTGATTACCTATGTAGTTATTTTTGTAATAGGGTATTGCAAGTAAAAACAGGGTTTACTAAAACTTGTGATTTTAATTTTTTTGTGTTGGCTGCATTTTCCCTGAAAGTTTTTTTTCCCAATCATATGAATTTTAATATTTTATTTCACAGCTTTTTTATTTCTTAGCCATGAAACAGGAGCTTGTGGTCTGTGTTGTAGCCTGCCCATCACGTAGTATGCCACCCCTCTGATGGGCGAGAAGTTACAATACTTCACATTTAGTTGCTGGGTCAACACGAGTGCACCGGAAGGTTTCCCTTACAAACAATTGTAACCAAATTAATAATACAATTTTTTGTCAATATTTCACATTTCGTGACAATATTTCACATTTAGTTTCTGGGTCAACACGAACGCACCGGAAGGTACCCAAAAAACTGTAACCAAATTTTGAAAACAATTTTTTTTGTCGGTTCTGGGTTTTGAATCCTGGACCTCTCGGGTTTGAATTTTGTAAATTAAAAACCATAGCAAAAGCTTTACTTCTCACATTTGAAGTCATTGCTTCAGTCGGTATCTATAAAGTTTAGACTATAGATGTTGACATGCACCAATGCACCACTATAATCTAATAAAGGATACATAGATGGATCGATAAAGTTTTGAGAGATAAAGCTTTTCCTTGTTTCGAAGTAAATGGTACTTGGATATTCATAAAGCTGACCTTTTCTTTTTATTAATAGCTCCTCTAACTTAAACAAGGAGCAATAATTGCTCTCCTATCTTAGCTTACAAGCAATTATTGCTTGTGAGCATAAGCAAATGTTGACGAGTAAAAGGAAATTGTTATGAATACGAAATTGAGCAAATCTTTTTACTTCTACTTTTCCTTCAGACCTTTAGCTTTTACTTCTACTTTCCCTTCAGACCTTTAGCTTTAATTCTACTTTTCCTTCAGACCTTTAGCTTTTACTTCTACTTTCCCTTCAGACCTTTAGCTTTAACTTCTACTTTTCCTTCAGACCTTTAGCTTTTACTTCTACTATTCCTTCAGACCCTTAGCTTTTACTTCTAATTTTCCTTCAGACCTTTAGCTTATACTTCGAGCTATTGCTCACGAGCAAATGCTTTATTTATATGAAAACAGTCCACAGCTAACATTTTACTTCCGAGAAATCTCTCGTATTTCTGAACGTTTGAATCGTTTAAGTGGTTCTGGAGAAACATAAAAGTGATTTAGTATAAAATATTAAATTTGCTACGTGTATATAATGTTCACCAATCACGAGGAAGTATTGTGTTCATAATTGTCAGTGTATTTCTTCTTGTTGATGAAATACGTAATAATTTGTTCACGAATCACGGTCAGGTACAAGTTGTATGCACGTATTTTTCGTGCATCTGTCACGATGTGCTTGTTCTGATGTTTGAAACTTTTACCAAAAGTACAGTTTTCATGTTCAGTAACAGAGACAAGCATTTTGTTCAATTGTTATTGCTTCTAAGCCTATAATACTTATTCTATGTACGAGTTTCTTTGTGGTGAAGCACAAGGCCTCTTCACAATTTCTTGTGGGTAGCGCAGCATTACTAATAGCCTCCTTCACATTTCCAATTATTCTATTACATTAATTTCTTTTTACTCTAGTATAATGCCGCCACAGGTCGTTACTCCATTTTTCCTCACGAGGTATGAGTGGACCCCAAACACCCAAGTACAGAGCAGAAAAAATCCTGCCCCGCTGGGGATCGAACCCAGGTCACCGTGCGTGCAATCCCTAGCGCGCTAACTCGCTCGGCCACGGTGACTACTTATAATACTCATTGGATATAAACAAAACTCACCACAAAACACAAACTGTAAACAATATTTGACTCCTAGTCATTAGTCATTTGAATATGGCAACGCATTACAAGTTTTGCAACTAAGCAACCTCTAGTTACCTCTCCGCTACTTATTATAATAATATCGCCTTATTTATACTGCCCGATTAAGACTATTAAAGTCCCATTATTCCAGCAGTAAACCTAAGACATAAATATTATTATGTGGTAAAAATCCCAAATGGGAGGATACCTTGTCATGTCCCGGCTGGGTTTCGAACCCACGACATCTGGTTTATCTGGATTCACAGAGTGCCGCCGTTACCACTGAGCTACCGGGATAGACAAGTTAGTGCAAGTTAACCAAGTAAAAAAATGCATTGATTTTATTACTTATCAAACTTGTTAAGTGTTGATTAATTACTACAAAATCTTTTGAGTGGAAGAGATTGCCATAGGCAATAACCCCGTCCTTTATATTTCTATATATTTTTCTATTCTTTTTTATTTTTATTGATATAATATAGTCATAAAAAAATTGATGTTTCCATGTTTCCATTTTCTTCATTGTTAAAATAATTGATTGTACCTATTTTACATATTTTATGTCCATTTATATCTAATAAAGTGTTGAATAATAATTATAACAACCTTTGACATTTTTCTCCACAAATTTTATTACCGATACATTTCCAAGATTAGCAACCGGCAGTATTTTATTTTCCCTTTGTTATAGAAAGGAAAGTAATGGAACCACCAAATTTTTTTTCTTTCGAAATTCGACACTGAGCACAAGAGGGACTGAGTATCGCCGTCCAATCCTTTACCTCTTTCGTACTCTGACCACTGGGTTTTTTAATTAGTAAAAAATTGAAAGTAAAAATAATTGTTTCTCCCTCTCCCTTCCACTCCTTGCTCTCCCTATCTTCCCTCTCTTCTCGTCACAGTGGGAGAAGTTCCGCAGAACAGAAAATTCAAAGCACCTGGGACTCGGGGATGTTAAGCTCTTTATTATTATTATTCTTGTTATTTTTTATTATTATTGTTATCTATTATTATTATTTATTATTATTTAGAGGATTAAACTTGTACAAATATTATGCTTGGACTTGGAATGAACAATTGAACAGACTTAGGGCGGAATTAATAGACAACATCAATAACTTAAGTCGTTGGTAAGTGTCGATTTTCCCTATCTTACACAGTACGCGATCCGTGACTTAGCGCCACAGAGGTATTACAAAAACGTCTATTAATTCCGCCCTAAATGATTATGGCTGTCTGTTAAACGATACACCTATCTTTCATCTAGAAGAGCTCGTCACCCTGGCAGAGAGAGTTAGCGCGCTAGGCATTGCACGCATGGTGACCTGGGTTCGATCCCCAGCGGAGTGGAATTTTTTCTGCTCTGACTTGGATGTTCGGGGTCCACTCGTACCTCGTGAAGAAAAATGAGTAGCTGCTTTGATGTGAAACAGCGACCAGTGGCGGAATTAAAGGCAAAAAAAATTGTTCAAGATATTGTACATTAAAGTGGTAAATTCGTACGATTCTGCGCTACCTACTAAATTGTGACATAATAACAGAAACTAAAAACATTATTATTATATGGAAGAGTACTCCGAAGTGAGGGTTTATTCTTTCTCTATTGGTTTTATTGATAATTATTTCAGTTTTTTTTTCTTCTTAAATACAGCCTCCGCGGCGTAATGGTTGTGACTACTGCACGTAGTCCAGATATCCTCAGTTCGATTCCCGGTTGGAGCAGACTTTTCGAGGAAAATTCTGTTCCCTCCGAACACGTGAGGCTGGTATTTCCGGGCCTACCATCAATGTTAATAAAGGACCTGGACATGATGGAATAAGACCAAAAGACATAAAAAACAATATCATTTGTATAGGAGAAATACTTGAAAACATAATCAATAGAATTCTAAATGAAAAAGATATACACTAAAAAGCAAATGTAACACACCGTTTACAAAAAAGGTTCTAAGAGTGAATATACTAATTATAGACCAATAACACAAATGTCAATCATTTTGAAAATACTTGAAAAACATATACTTAAACAATTGACAAATTATATTGAAGAAAATGATATATTAAATAGAAATCAACATGGATTTAGGAAAAACAGAAGTACGAGTACATTACTTAATGAGTATACTGAAGACCTAAATATGGCATTAAATGATAATAAATACTGTTTAACACTATCTCTAGATCTAAAAAAAGCTTATGACACCATAAATCATGACAGTATTATTGATACTTTAACTAAAATGGGAATAACAGAAAATACAAAAATATTTTTCAAAAATTATTTTAATAACCGTAGACAATATGTCAAAATTGGAAAAGAGATAAGTGAAGAAATCTTGATTAATTGTGGATTAATACAAGGATCCATATTGTCTCCGATGTTATTTAACCTATATGTAAACGATCTACATAATATAGGTATAAAATCCAATATACTACAGTATGCAGATGATACTCTGTTCTGTTGTATTTTATACATGAAAATAAGAATGAAGTATACAAAGTAATACAAGAAGACATAGATAAAGTTTTAATTTGGCTTCATAAGAAAGATACATTTCTAAACAAGGAAAAAACCGTTGCAATATTATTTCAAAATCCAATGGTAACTAGATTCAGAGAAACATCAAACCTGAATATTCAAATCCATGAAAATCTTTGCATTGATAAAAATACAAAATCTATTTGTAACTGCACATCAGTCAACAATGAAAAAAATATGAAATATCTTGGCATTCAGTTTAGTGAAAACTTAAAATGGAACAGTCATACTCAATATTTAAAAAACAAGTTTAATAATATATTAAGAAAAATGCATTTTATCAAGAAAATATTGCCAATGAATATTAAAGTAATGATATACAAAGCAATATGTGAATCAACAATAAGATATGGTATTGAAACATACGGCTATACAGCAAATATTCATATAAAACCTATATCATCTGTAATTAAAAAAATAATAAAAACAACCCTATATCCTAATACTTCAAAGACTCAAAGATCTAAATTAATGGAGAAATATAAAATAATGAATTTTAATAATTTGCATAAATATATTTTAACAACCAATCACTACTATGAAAAGAAATACAGAATAATGATAGAAACGAACCATAACACAAGAAATAGAATATTTAAAATACCTAACACTAAAAATAAATATGGAGAAACTTCCTTTCAACACCAAATACCAAAACTACTTAACTGTCTACTAGAAAATTTAAGAAACATTGAAAACAAGAGAGCCATGAAGAAAGAAATCCAAATATTTTACTCGAAAAACAATAATGAAATATAATAATTGAAAAACAGAAGAAAGCAATAACAAAAAAAAAAAATTATCTAAACACATAAAAAGAAGAAGAAGAAAAAGCAAAGAAGAAGAAGAAAATATGTAAAACCATTCCCTAAAAGTACTCTGAGTACTTAGAGGGAAAATTAGAATTTGAAATGTATATTAGAGAAACAAATAAATTCTTTATTACTATTACCCGTAGGCACGGAATCGTAGCCTCACGTATTTCCGGGAATCGTAGCTGGTACGATTCCCAGTGAATGGAGGGTAAAACGCCCGTTCAGATCAGGATGTTAAAACCAAATAGAATCGTTGGCGTCAGGAACGGCATCCAGCCATAAAAAAAACTGGCTACCAACCTCAACCATGAGGTTGAACAATGCCGACCCCAAATGCGACATAAGCTAATATGGGATAAAGGTAAGCGAGGTATATATATATCTCTTGAACTTAACATCTCGAGACGGGGGTTTTACCTCCGTTTGCGCTTAGGAACTCAGAAACTCAAAAAACCACTTACCCACACTAACAGATACCCAGTTACCCACCAGACCTTGGTTGCCAGCGTCGATGGCGCGTTGAATGCACCGGTTCTCGTAGGATCACCGAAGTTAAGCAACGTCCAGCGAGATGAAGACTTCTTGATGCTGTCATTCCGGTTCAACCCAGGCTGGGTGAGGTTAATGTGGGTAGCAGGTTTGTGAGTTTCCTGCGAATGGAGGGTAACACCCCCGTCGTGATATATGCGGTTGAAAGCGACGTTAAAGTAAAATTAAAAAATAAATCTTATGAGCGCAAATAACGAATTTTTTTTAAGGCCAGAACTATAAATAAAGTAAGTAAAGTATTGCAATTATTGCAAATTGCAATCTCAGGGGCCAAATAAACAGACAAAATCGAGATCACAAGTTCGGACTTAAGCATCAATTTTCCGATTAAAAACAATACGCTGTTGGCATAATGGGACTAGGTACCTGTCTTGCGCTGACAGTCTAAATAAAGCACTACTTATACTCATACTCAAAATCTAGTCCACAGAGGTATATCAAACACGTGTCTTTATTCCGCCCTAAGTGACTAATTTAGGGCGGAATTAATAGACATTTTTGTAATAAATACCTCTGTGGCGTTAAGTCATGGATTGCGTACTGTGTAAGATAGGGAAAACCGACGCTTAGAAACGACTTGTGATATATGTAGAATTTGTTTATGAATTTCACCCTTAGACTATAAAAAATAAAAGCAAACGAAAGAGTTATTAAATAACTTAATTTTACTGTAGGGAACGCCATTATGATTTATGACTGAGACAAATGAAACCTACGACATAATTAACTATCAATATCTAATAATATTTACAACATGGCATATTAGTCTTAATAGACATATTCAGGAAACTGTCCTAACTCTAAATAAATGATATCATTGCATGTTATGGTATTTTACTCTTTGCCTATAAATCAAACAGCATTGTTAAAATTGCCTCCATTTCTCATATAAGTTTATAAACAACATGAATTTTCCAATGAAAAAAATCTCGGTTTGCCATAACATGCTCCATTTAAGCCTCCAGGCCCATAAAAACTTATAATGAAAGCTCAACCCCTCCCCCCTCACCCTTCTGACCCGTCTTAGAAATGCTTCAACAAAAGACTCGGTGGTTAAAAAGGTCAGATTTGAGTTAATCTTGCTCTCAGCATTCTGTTCTTTATGTCTGGATGAAATCCTTGTTGTAAGTTTTTTTGTTCTCAAGAATGATACCTATTCACCAAAAATGTGAGAAAAATATATGAGTTTTCTGCGTAAATCTCGCTCTTTTTACTTTAAACTTGGTAAGAAAAGCTGGAAAACAAAATTTCAACAGTTTCTTTTCTTGACCGGATTACCAGACTAGCGTTTTAACCACTCTACGAGCGATACGCCTTAACCCAGTTTACCACCAATAGATGCTTTAAGACCCGAGGCTTATATAAATATTTATGTGGGTACATATATTATGTATTTGGTATAGTGTCGTATATAAGTAGGGTTGTCGACTATGAACTACGACCTTAAATAGATCTTTTGTGACATGGTCTTGTAACTCTATAGGAAATTTAATCTTTTAATGTAACTCAATATTCTTTTAGGGCTGATTCCAGGTACTTCTTTAGGTATTAGAATCAGCCTTGAGAAGTGTTTCAGTCGAGTGTAAGAGGCTGCTGCACATTCACAGAGAATGTGTTTTGCTGTCTCTGGGGCCTCTTTAAAGAGACGGTATTTTGGTATTGAGCGATGCCCATCTTGTTTAGACGGTAGTCGAGGCTACAGTGGTCTGTAAAGCCAGCAAGGATTCGTAATTCCTCTTTGCTCAGATAGAGCATTTCTTTTGATCAATTGGGCTAGTGAGTTATAGTATAGTATAGTGTTTATGTAGACTCTCAGCTCCAGAAAGGGAGTCCCGTTACGTTAACAGTTTGTGTTGCCAACCTCCGTGGCTCAGTGGTTAAGAGTATTAGTCACTGACCCAGGAGGTTGCAGGTTCGAATCACGACCGGAGCGGTAAATTCTGACCGAAATTTTCCGTTAACGGAATGTCATGGATGTAAAGGTGAAGTGCCCTGAAGTAATGCGAAAGCGGTTCCGGGGCACAATTCCTTTTTTTTTTTTGTTTTCGCCGTGAATATTTTCGTCAAACATTTATGCAAAGACGTACCTGATAACCGTCATAGGTCCAGGACGCCCACTTCATCGTGCAGGACTGGATGTCGAACGGAAAATACTCGACGTCAATGTCACAGGAGCTCCTGTAGATCCCGTGACTGAGCCACGTGACCTCCCCGTCTGCCGTGACGATCACGTTTTGTGTTGATCACGGCGGAGTTGTACTGAGCGTCGGCACTGGAACCAAACGAGAAAGAGAGTATATATTTTTATTTGTTTGAAGGCAGGAAAATATCTGTCAAAGACACCTAGGTCATCAAGACTTGGGGTGTGGGATTTCCACCCACAAAAACCCACCTTCTCAAAGAACTAACCGCACCTGGAACCGAAAAATATCATTACTTCAAGATATTACATTACTATAAGATACTACTACGATTACTACAAGATAAATTTTAATGTTATTTTAATGTTTTTCCAGCCGACCTCTGTGGCTCAGTGTTTAAGAGCAATGGTTTCTGATCCGGAGGTTGCGCGTTCGAATCTCGGTCAGAGCGCAAAATTCTGACCGAGATTTTAGTTTTCGGAATGGCATGGATGTAAAGGTATAGTGCCCTAAAGTAATACGAAAGCGGATCCGGGGCACAACTACCTTTAAACAAACGAAAATGTTTTTACATTCAAAATCGATTCAAACCATTCTAATTCAAACTCTCGTGATGCTGCTCATTTCTGGTCATTACTCAGGCTGGGTGAAGTTAATTTGATTAGCTGGTTTGTGAGTTTCCCGTCATGATGACATGAGATCTAAATAATATAATATGCAAGAGAATTGCTAAAATATTTTATTATGTTCCAAAATATGCAAATAAAAAAATGAAGAAACAAAAATATAAAATGATGAAACGTCAAAGATAGAAAAAAAACCACCCTACCAAACAACATTGGCAAGTCGAAATTTACGACTCTGTATTATGCTCCCATTGTCAAATTTTGGAGTCTATCATATAACATCAATTTATATGCCGAAAAATGACGCTAGACTCGACATCTAGACTCGCCAGACAAAAAGTTGAAGTGTGCTTCTGTGTAGGGTACATGTACCGAATGTGTCCAACTGTCCACTGTGTCCATTCAAAAACTTCGTGAAAAAAAGGCCACTTGTTAACAAATTATGTATTAATTTGTTAGCTCAGTGCTTAAGCACTCGCTTGCCATGCGGAAGGTCCCAGGTTTGATCCCCCGTGTCGACAAAAATTTGTATTCTTAATTTGGTTACAATCAGGCGCGGCCAGTGGCAAAATGTTTTGGGGGTGCTACCACATGAACCGGACTAAAATGGGATCTATAGAGTAGCTCTTTCAGTATCAGTTTGTTTACACCATGCTAATCATGATAATTATGCATTAATTATTCTAGAAATATGTTATGATTTTCATTGTGTAAGAGCTAGGAATTGAGAAAATTCTCCCTTTTTTTTTCGTCTGGGGGTGCTGCAGTTCCGCAGCTCCTTAGCACCGGCCGCGCCTGGTTACAATTGTTTGTAAGGGATACCTTCCGGTCCGCTCGTGATGATCCAGCACCTAATTGGGAAGTATAGTGTCACTTCTCGCCCATCAGAGGGGAGGCATACTACGGGATGGGTAGGCTACAACACTGACCACAAGCGCCTACTGTAGCTCCTGTTTCATGGCTACGAAATAAAAACGGCTGTGAAACACTCAGCTTTAAAAAGAAAAAGAAAAAAAAAAACTACAACTACAAGTTAAACAAACTATGTATTAATTTGTAATAACAAGTTGAGAGAAAGTTCACCAATGATTGACAGTAAGTCTGGGGATGTTCAGAGTAAAAACGTTTAAAAAACAGTTCCACGTGTAAAGTTGAGAGAAAAACCACCAATGATTTTATTTACCTCCAATCAATTGAGATTAATTCGTTCTTTCATAAAATTTAGTATGAAGGTTAGAATCTGCATATCATGAACTATCATAATACATATATATGAGCCCAACTTGCAGACAGTGGGACACTTTGCTTTGTTCAAAAGTTAAGGCCAAATCCCTGTTTTCTATTAATAGTGGGTAGATACTTTTACATGTTTTTTTTTTTTTCAATCCATTAAATGAAAAGCCTATTGGAAAACTCAAAAGAACTTTCAACTAATAAACTTCAATGTTGACAATCACTCCGGGAATGGCCAGTATGCAATTAATGGAACTCTATACATCTGTCCGACAATTCAATAGCTATATAATAATAATGTTTTCATAGTAATTATACAATTATACATTCAGCAATGAAAGGATTAGTGGCGAACTGGAAAGAACTTTCAACTATTAAACCTCAATGTTGACAATAACTCCGGGAATGGAAAGTATGCAATCAATGGAACTTTATGTATCCGTCCGACAATTCAATAGATATAATAATAATGTTTTCATAGTAATTATACAATTATACATTCAGCAATGAAAGGATTAGTGGCGAACTGGAAAGAACTTTCAACTATTAAAACCGCAATGATAAACAAACTCTCCCCCGTTGTCCAACCTGTCGAGCATTTATATCCAGCAAGTAAAAATAGCCTCCCATTTATCTCCGAGAGCAGAATAACGACCAGGCAGGCTTGTGTTTGACGGGTGACGGGTGGCTGAGGATGGGTCCGACAGTGGAAACTTTCCAGCTCTGGTAAATGACAGCGAGGTGTACATCATTCATTTTCAGCCCGAGAGATATCTGGCTTTTTTTTTTTCCTCGTTCGTCTGATTTTATTCGAGTTTCTCTGTGTCTTCAGGCACTGTTTCGATTTTGTTGTGTTTGTATAAAAATATTGTACATATTTTTCATTCAAAGGGCGGTATTGTTTAAAAAAATCGGATCTTAAATGTACCTACGAGTAGTTACATAAATGTAGTTATCATAGTTGTGATAATCACTTGCGTGATATCACATTAATCAAACTAGCTCCCTTAAATCTATGCTGAAACCGGGACTTGAACCACCGACCTCCATGTTACAAATCCGCCACCTTATCGATCAATTGATCGAGGTCGGTGGGTACATAATGTACATTATGTATCTTAATATTAGAATGGAATTGTAAATGAGGATTAGATTTAATCTAGGTTTACACTATTCCTTAACTTGGGCTATAGTGCGCTGTGATTGGTTGAAACTCCGACATGAGGGCGTGTTTGGTTTAGCTTAACTTTAACCCTGTTTCATAATGTGGCCCTCAAAGTATATTTGCTCTGAAGCAAGTGTCTATTTACATTTTTTGCTTACCAGGCTAGTACATACATAACTAAGAGCCTCTATGACTTTTCGAAATCTTTCATTTACATTTTGTTCAGGTAATGCCAACACTGGTCGATACTCATACAACTACTTATTTTTCCTCATAAGATAAAAGCGAACCCCCGCTCTTCCTGCGGAATACTGGCAGACCTTCCTTTCAATTTAGAGTTCTGTTGTTAGTGTGTTCACAACCGCTACGTTACAAAAATACAATGTACGAATTTATCATAAGTAAAAAACGGATAAAGAAGTCACTTATCGGGATGAAACGAAATATAAAGAACTTACTATCCATATTATGAATTTGTACTTTAGGGACGGTATATGTTATTTGGAATAAGTGATGCTGCCAGGAGAGGACAAGATGGACAGGAATGCTCGTAAGAGATTTAGGGCCTTCAAGGCTTTTACTAAATACCTAAGGATGTTTTTTTTACAAAAACCATTACAGTAAATACATATACCCTATAATGAAAAATACATTGAGCAGCATATGCCTGGCAATAACTGTTTAAGTGTGTTTGGTATTAAGAACACTGGATATTTTTCATACTCCACAATACCACAATTTTCTTTGGTATGACTTCCTCCTGCTAGGTCAATATTTATGTACAGATATACACGTATATGATACCTGTATAAATGCACTCAACAAATACATAAGTAAATCATCATAGGGTGGCCTCATCGTGGACGATGGTAGCCAGACAGTGGAGGAATGACTCAGCACTTCTAACACTGTCTTTACAAGAAGGCTAATAATAACCAAGCCAATAATGCTGGTCTCCACCCTGTTTATAGTCCCCCAGCCAGACTGCTGGTCTACACCCTGTTTAAAGTCCCCCAGCCAGATTACTGGTCTACTCTCTGTTTAAAGTACCCCAGCCAGACTACAGGGTCTTCATAAAGTCTCACCCAGGCTTAGGTTTCTCGAAAACGACTCAGAATATCAAAAAACGCAAAAACCCGTATTCCTTTATATTTAGGGGGATTGAATTTCAGCCAATTTTTTTTGCCTACACGGCCCCAGTCAGGCTGGGCATGGACCAACTTTAAAATCTTAAATAGAATGGTATGTCTTGTGGCATATTGTTTTAAAGGTCTTATTAAGAGGAGTTCATTGCAATAAATTTCAGTGTGCTACGACTTACCGTTCTCGAGATACAGGGTCGGACGTCCTGCGTAATATCCATATATTTTGACCTATAACTCGTTAACCGTAAATTATGGAGAAAAATTTTCATGTTAATAATAACTCTTTATGGCAAGAACTTTCGAACAAGTTAAAACTTGATTTGTTTTTTCGTTAAATTTTTTTCGACTGTTCGTCCGGCTGGCTGACGAAACCGACCAGAAACTAACATCAACAGAGTATGTCGAGTTATAACTTGTTCGAAAGGTCTTGGCATAAGGAGTTATGATTAACAAGAAAATTTTTCTCCATAATTTACGGTTAACGAGTTATAGTTCAAAATATATGGATATTACGCAGGACGTCCGACCCTGTATCTCGAGAACGGTAAGTCGTAGCACACTGAAATTTATTGCAATGAACTTCTCTCAATAAGACCTTTAAAATAATATGCCACAAGACATACCATTCTATTTAAGATTTTAAAGTTGGTCCATGCCCAGCCTGACTGGGGCCGTGTAGGCAAAAAAAAATTGGCTGAAAATCAATCCCCCTAAATATAAAGGAATACGGGTTTTTGCGTTTTTTGATATTCTGAGTCGTTTTCGAGAAACCTAGGCCTGGGTGAGACTTTATGAAGACCCTGTATACAGGGTGGACCAAAAAAACGTTTACACCCGTTAATGGTAGATTACTGACGACATTTCCAGCCCGTATCTGCAATCCGTTTTTTCGGATTCGCTTTTATAACTGCACAAAGTGATTTTTTGCAACTTTCTGAAAAAGTCCGACTTTGGCTTATTCTTCACATCAGAACTTTTTTCCTGTTTAAGATGAGTTGATTCTGAACAATTCTGCAGAAAGCCAACAAAATTTCAATGTTTCTAGCTACACTACTTTGTTTTTTACGGTTTGGTTTGGCATCTTTTTTGACACCTGAATAGAAAAAAAATTCTCATGTAAATTTTTTACATTTTGAAACACTCAAGATTTGCCCGAGCGAATTTTGGCACAGACATGGGCAAGTTTGATAAAAGTTGGCGGCCAACCCAAGGATGCTAAAAAATAATTTTACGATTTTTTAACACGTGATCTTCTGGGTAAACAAACCAGGTAAGTCTCAAAAAATGATGTTCAAAATCTTAAAAGTGTTGACTGTGTAGGGTCGTCTTGTACTCAAAGAGTAATTAGCTATTTATGTCTGATAATTATTTCCCTTGGAATTAATTAAAGGCCAGTCAAATGAATGATTGTTTGTTTCTCGATGATAGTTTTCAAGCATATTTTTCTGCATTCTATGAAATATTATCCTTTAAACTTCTTGAGTTTTTTTAGTACAAGTTACATTATTATACTTAATTCGGATGCTGAAATGGCAGATACGCCTTTAGCATATGGAGTTGCCAACAGGAACATTTGGGATAACGTGAAAAACATAGTTTACGAAATACCAGTGGCTACGCAAGAGTAGCAGAATCTGGTAACAAGAATCCTGTTGGCATTCGATGGATGACCTGACAGAAAAACCTGGAATCTTCCGCAACATTCGACGGAACATGATGAAGAGGTTCAACCTTTGCATCCAGGAAGGTGGACGCCACTTCCAACAGTTCCTCTAAGGGAATTGAGAAGGGGGGAGAGAGAGAGAGAGAGAGAGAGAGAGGCAGAGAGCGAAAGAGAGAGAGAGAGAAAGGCAAGAAGGGACAGTTCTGAGTTAGAACTAAGGTACTAAAGTCACCATCGGTTTCAAAAATTTGTGTGAGGAGAATCCATAGTGTGTACTATGGCTAAATAAAAAATGGCAACAGTCTTTTTTATTTTGTAGTCATGAATTTTTTGCTGGCTCTGGCGTTCGGACCGGGTGGACTAGCTTACCACTGAGCTAATCGTGCGCTTCTAATCGTTTCTCATTGAACATACTAACACAAAATGTTTTTTTAAATACTTTTTTGTTTATATCAAAATAGTATAAAACATAATAATGACTGCAAAAGTTTATTAATTTTACAAAATATTATCTTGTTTTTTTTTCAAGACTTCTATTAAGAGTTGGTCATCGGTAAATATTTGTTATTAGTATTGTTTATGATAGAAGAACCTACCTACATATTTAGGTACCTGGATTTATCTCATAAACTCTATTTTCATTTGGAAAATTCGCTAGTTTTTTTTTCTCTCGTAGGGAAGCATAAGAAAAACCATCCTTACATTATCAAGGCAGTCTCTCAGGGGCTTACATGAATAATAATTATGTGTATTGTGATACCAATAGTATCTGATATAACTCAATTTACAGATGGTATTACCCCCAAAAAAACCATAAGTTGTTGGTGTTACAACAGATCAGATACAGGTATGAATAAAATATTCCATCAGATTTTTTTGATAATTAAAATAATATTGACCGTCGAGAATTGAACCTCGGTCATGCGACTAACATTCTTAGCACTACCACATCTAACTAACACCACTGACAATCTGATATGCACGAAAATTATCATTTGAATTTTCCTAAACTGGCTGATAAAGGCATGTGAAACCGCGGTATTCAAAAAAAGCAATGTAAACAATTTTTGTAAACAATACAAGACCCCCTTACACAGTCTACAGCTAGAAAACTCTTAGAATTTTTGAAGAGTTTTTGGCAAACATCTAATAATTTTTCCCAGAAGATCACGTGATAAAAAATCGTAAAATTATTTTTTAGCATCCTCGGGGCAGCCGCCAACTTTTATCAAACTTGCCCATGTCTGTGCCAAAATTTGTTCGGACAAATGTCGAGTGTTTTATTTAGTAAAAAAGTTTTTTTGTGTGTTTTTTCTGTTCAGGTGTAAAAAAATATGACAAACCAAATCGTAAAAAACAAAGTAGTGTAGCTAGAAACATCAAAATTTTGTTGGCTTTCTGCAAAATTGTTCAGAATCAACTCATCTTAAACAGGAAAAAAGTACTGACCTGAAGAATAAGACAAAGTCGGACTTTTTCGGAAAGTTGCAAAAAATCACTTTGTGCAGTTACGAAGGCGAATCCGAAAAAACGGATTGCAGATCCGGCCTGGAAATGTCGTCAGTAATCTACCATTAACGGGTGTAAACGTTTTTTTGGTCCACCCTGTATACACATAAGTACACTAATAAACTCTAATGCTGTCTTATCAATGCCATTTTGTCCTTCTCATCGTTCCTCTTTCTCCTCCGTCAATACTGAAGCTGCCTTCAATATCCTTCATCTGTTGCAGCCACAAGACGGGACATAAATTTCAAGTATCGTTGAATCCGATGACGCAGCTTATGTCAGAATAAGGAAAAGAAAAGTGGAGAATACTGAAGAATGTGGACGAAGGGATTATACTTAGGGTATGAAGCGCATGTAGGCTTTTTATGAAATGGTACATATTTTATAGAAATTCCTCTTAAAGTACTAGAATCTTGACTGCTGGAGGGATGATTCATCGCCGTATTTTGAAATGAACGACACCAGATTCCGTCCCGCGTGTTTTTTCTCTCAGGTAGTCGATACTGGATTCCGTCCCGAACCTCTCAAGTCAATTACTGGATTCCGTCCCGTCACTTATCTTTAGTACCTATGTACTATGTATGTATATGTAGAAATGCACCATGTATTATTATGAACATTAATCCTCATGTCGAACTAACTTGCGCTGTGATTGGTTGACTTTCCTAATGCAAATTCCGCTTATTAACAAAATAAACTGGTGTGTACATAACACAACTTTCCTTATTCTTCAAAAAGAAGGCTATTTCTACCACTGATGACTATATTTGCGACTTTCTAGGTATCTCTTTATATGTATAATAATAATAAGCCCGATATACACTCTTTTCAGGGTATGGGCCTCCTTATAGGGGTTTATTTTTTATGGTTGTATGCTTCAAAATATTTGATAACTTTCTACAATAATAAATGATATATCTCTTTATATATTATGTATAATAAATGATAAATCGGATTGCGAAATGGCAGCGTGGGTCTGTTTCGAGCTTGAGAAAGTATATTTTTGATCACTTATAACCCGTGATCGTAGCTATTTTAGTAGATGGCTACTTATTTTATATCCAATTTGAGAAGCTGACTTTAAAAAAAAAGAATTACAAAGCATTCAATCAGATGGGCTGACTTTTACAATTTGTGGGCTCACTCATCCTTGCGGAAAGTTTAGCTTTTCCAGCCTTGATATTCTTGCATTGTAATACTGAACTTATGCATGGGAAAGTTTTGCCCCGAAATTAATTTAAATAAAATTGAACCTATAAAATTCAAGTTCAAACTTTGATGAAAATTTTCCAGTTCAGTTCAGGACAACAATTTCTAACGAAGAACTTTCATCTTGCACTATATTGTTGTGAAATAATTAAATTTTTTGACTTTAATCATAATATGAAAACATTATTTCAATATTTTACCAAAATAAATATCCGTCTATGTTAATTTCAGATGACACTCGAAACATTGAATGTTATCGAGCTGAATTATTCATATAATAATAATAATAAATAATAACACTCTTTAGTGGAAGGTAACCACTAGTCGAGGTTGATACTCAGAGCATTTTCTACCATCTAACCCTCAGAGTCTTATTATTATGTGGTCACAAACTCAAATTAATGAGGAAAAATTTATGCACTGGGTGGGATTCGAACCAACGTAACCCTACGCTACCTGGATTACCAGGTAGGGTAGGGACGTTACATCGATTAACAGACTAGCACATTAACCACTTGACTACCAGTGCACTTACTATTGGTTGACAATTGGCAGAATTTGGTTTTGTCCTGTTGCCCCCGGTTTTGCATAAGTACATAATAATATTCTTGTTTCAAATCGGTAAAATTAAGAATTAAATAGAACTTTTCAGTTGATTTCGATCCGAATTATCCAAAGTCAAACATTTAAATTGCGTAACATGCTAATAGGTATCACAACTCACTTGTTGTAAAGTATAATATCGGGTCTCCACACTTTGAAGTACGGGATTCGAATCACTTTGATGCCTTGGAAATCTGTGACGTTCCACTTGAGATGGTGGTCAATCCAGATCTGCGTCAGCCAGCAGTTAGTGGTCAAAATTTGATTCTTTTCATCCTGCAACAAGTTGAAAAGGTGAAAAAAGTTTCAGACAAGAAATAGGGGTATTTATAGATTTTCCAAATAAAGTTGTTCACAAACAAAGTCAAAGGACAATTTGAAGACTTGGAAAGCTTTGAAGATATTTATTTTTAGCTTTTATCCACCATTGAGTTTTACACAAGCAAGATTATTTTATGAAAGAGAAGATAAACTTACTGTCAATCTGCATAAAATAAGATTAGATGAGCTTTTCAATCTTTATTTAGAGCAAAACGTCGGGGAAGAAAAAAATTATTAAATGTGTATTAAATTTTTCGTTTCATCATGGCTTACTCTCTAAACATTTTTTCTGAATACTTAAATATATTATGTGGAATTGAAGAAATACAGGATGACATAAAGTCTATTCAAATAGATTATGATTGAATCTTGAAGACTTTCCAAGAAATAAATCCGATCTCAACCAACGCTGTGTTGACACAAGACACCACAAACAAGTCACTAATCCACAAGTCTTTACAAATCCAAATCCAAATGTACACAGCTACACAGTAACAAAGATGATATAACAAAAGTGGGTAATCCAAAGGAAATATAAATAGATTTTTTACCGAAAGCTCCCATTTTTCCTATTATTATTATTATTATTATGAAACTCTTCATTATAAGAACATATACATATACAAACAAATAATGGTAACAATTAAAATACAAAAAATGACAAAATTAATATAAACAGGAAACAATAAACAAAATACATACATTATGTCCTAACCAAAGGGCGGTGTTATTGCCTATGACAATCTCTTCCACCCAACCCTTTCCTAGTCTATATTGATGTGTTCAATTTTCATTGGTCGCAAGGTTGCCGAAGAAACAATCCAATAAGGATAGACTACATTTTTAGAAAGCGAGAGTGGGGTCAGTGATAAATAAACAACTCTGGTCGTTCGTAAATGAACAGTAGGAACACAAAAAGTATTGTAAGCAAGATGTCGCTCTGGGCCACTAAAATTCCATGGTGTATCTTTCTTTTTCTTACAAGCTTTATCACATTTTCATACAACATTTAAAATAATCAATAACGATAATAATAAACAAAGCCTGGTCAAGGGTGGTGATGACGGCATTATCTCCCTCCTTTAAACAGATAAGCAAAGCAAGAAAAAAAAAAAAAAAAATAGGAATAAAAAAAATATTATTTTTTTATGAAAATGAACACAATAAATAACAGATACCTTGGCGGAACAAGTTATATTGGAAATTTTTATTTATTTTGTTTTTATTATGTAAAATCCTCAGGAATCAAAACGTAATCCCCTGCATAAAGGTTTACATCGAATCAATTCCACAAAAAGTATAAAAAAGTAAATACTTCAATATTTGCTCTCACACATACGAAAATCTAGGATATCATGCTATTTTGGATTTATCATATTCCACACATGGAAGATTATGTTTTTCTAACATTACAAAATAAAAAATACCTTTGAAAACTCAAGTAAAGCGTGTTTTTTCTCGTCTCTCCTGCTCACTGTCTTTCTCCCTCTCTCTTATAGCATGTTTACATCAAGGCTTTTATTCCACCTACTCAATTTTGTGCAGCTCATACCTCAAATTTCATGTCTGACACGTGTCGTTGGAAAAGATTTTCTTTGTATTTAATACTAATGCTACTAAACCGATCTCAGTAGCTTCATCGATAAGGCGGCGGACTTGTACCCTGGAGGTCGGTGGTTCAAGTCCCGGTTTCAGCGTAGATTAAGTAAAGCGAGTTTGAGTAGTTGTGATATCACCAAAGTAATTAGCACAGATTGAAAACTTTTCAACTTTTTACTAATGCTACGAGTGTTATGGAAACCGGCCACGCACGCTCAGACAAAGATAGTCTGGGTTCAAATCCCGTCCGAGTTGAAAATTTTCTACAAAATTTTCTTCACTGTGGATGTCCAGGGTACAATCATACTTCGTGAGGACGAATGAGTAGTCACTTGATTATCGAGTGAAATAATCGTTGTGCCCTACTTAAATTCCGTGACCAAGAACAAAGGTAAATCGTGTTTACTGTCTCATGGTTTCAGATTTTTTTTTTTATATCACAATTATGATGGCAGAATTAAAAAAAAAATTAGGGGAGAGAGGGGTAGAATGAGACAATTTTCTTCGTTTCAATTTTCTATTTTTTGTAGTAGTAGATGATTCAAGTTTGATTCTTTTTTTACTTGAACTGTCTCTTTTGAGTGTTAACCTTGGAATCTTAAATGGAACCACCCTGTTTGTAATACATTTCATAAAAGTAGTTGACATTAAAAGTATTTTAAAACAAGATTGTGATTTTTAATCAAAACAGCGCCGGAAATATCGCACATTTCATTTCACAGGTTTCAGTATTTTTTTATAAGAAAATAATTGAATTTTTGGGCCGCCTCTGGTAATGATAAAAAAATACAAAACCTAGTAGAAAAGGATTCCCCCTCGATATAATGGTGCATGTGTTTTTAGCAATTTTCAAAAATTTCTTTTTTTTGGCGGACCCTGTATAGATACTATTTACATTGAAAATTATTGTATTCTTTCCTATTGATTTCCAAAGATATTTATCTAGAAAGACGTACCTCAAATTCTCAACTCTTTTCTTCCCCTTTGAAACCTTCCTCCTGCAAGCAGTCAGGAATGTTCTCTTCAGCACTACATCCATTACAGCCGTTAGGTGCATACATGATTGAGAATTAGTGTTGAATGATGCTTGATACAATGAATCTGAATGTACCTGCTGTGTCCAATGGTGTGTGCAACTCAAGCCCTCTATAGATTATGCGACATGAGTGTGTGAATTAAGCTGGAAGTAAGTGTGTCTGTGAGTACGCCTATGTAAGGTGCATGTGAACAGGATTTAGGACTTGTTTCTATACTCTGTAGTATTGTATTGTAAGTTGCACTGGCAGTCAAGTGGTTAACACGCTAGTCTGGTAATCCAGGTAGCGTAGGGGTCCGTCGGATCAAATACCACCCAGTCCATGAATTTTTCCTCATTCATTTGAGTTTGTGACCACATAATAATAAGACTCTGAGGGTTAGGGGGTAGAAAATGGTTTGAGCATTAACCTCGCCTGGTGGTTACCTTCTACCAAAGAGTGTTATTATTATTATTATACTGTGCAAAATAAAATTGGTCATTTTATTCAAAATCAATTTTTTAAAAATTAATTTACTTTGAATTTTCTTTTTTTTTCTCTTTTAGTAGTATTTATCTCTCTCTTTCTCATCCTCGTCCTCTCATATCTTTTTCCTTCTTTGTCTTTCAATCCCATGACCAAATTCTCTCTCTCATTTCTGTATCTATGTTTCTCATCGCTCTCTATTCTCTTGTACATTTTCCCTGCATGCATTCTCTCTCTTTTACTCCTTCCCCCTCTCTTCCAGCCTCTCCCTATCCTCTCCCCATCAACTTGACATCCTCCCTATCATTTCTCTCCCTCTTTACACTTCTTCTCACTCCATTCTCTTAAACATATTCCTCACCATATATCTACAGTATCTACCTCCCCCATCGCTCTCCCTCTCACTTCCTACCTCCCTTTTGCTCCATATTATCATATAGAGGAGGTGTGGGACGGTTGAGACACTAGGAGGGTTGAGACAATCCATTTTGAAACGGTAAATTTCCTAATGTGCCCATGAGTTTCAAGTTATCATCAGTTTCAATTTGGACCAAAGGCCAGAAAAAGTTCTCTTGATAATTGGACCCCGCGTACTCTTTAGTAATTCTTTTGTTCCTAGAAACCTCATATTATTGTCTTTTTATAATCCTCTTCACACTCCTCTTCCTTTTTCTCTTTCTTTTCTTTTGCACCACATTCATTATTTCGTCTTTGTTCTTTTCTCTTTGTCTCCAGTAGATACTTCCTTTAAGACAAAACGCTCTGTTCTTTCTTCTTTGTCAAATTTCGCATCTTGTTCTGTGGAGCATGGTGCATTTGGAGAGGAATAAAGGATGTGTTCCAGCCCTCTCGAGTGCACTCAGGCTTGTGGTTCATGCAACCCGATGCATTTTGGACAGTAATTTACGTATGTGTCAGCATGTCCGGCACTTGTAACCCTTTCTTGTGTTGCATGAGTTATGGTATTTTCTAGGGCACTAGAAATAACCAACATAAAAGGGTTTTTCTGAAGTTTTCTGAATATTTCATTGCCAGCGCTTACTTTCAAAATAAAAACAACGTAAAAGAGTAATGTATTTTGTAAATAGGATGTTCAAAACTCTCAGTTTAGGTTTACGTAAAAAAATATACAAAAAAAATTCTCACCTCAATAATATTTCATTAATTTTTCGTTTGATGTTCCTTTAAAATTAAATTATATTTTGTATATTTCCCTGCCACTCCATTTCAATTATCCCTGAGGGAAAGGATTTTCCTTGGTTTTTTTTCTGCGAAAAAATTGAAAATTATAAATCAAGGAACAACTGTGCTCCTCGAAAATTTCAATATTATTAGAATTTCAAACCCCGAAAGCATTGAATTTTTCGTGCAGATTTCTATCAATCAGAAAAAATAGTAAGTTTTAAAAATAAATCTAACCCTGAAAACGTACCAATAAAGAGTTCTTATTTAATAATATGAAAAAGAGTGACGGAGAGGGAGGAAGGAGGTAGAAAAGGGATCGAGAGAGATAAGAATATAACAAATTTAAGAATAAGCACCACAAGGAGCTTTCAAAAAATTAAAAAAAAAACAAGATAAATGGCTAGTTATTTGTGTTATTATGTCACTATTTTTTGTGGGTAGCATCGACATTACGAGAACTAATGCGCCACTAAAATTGTGATACAATAACACAAAGAAACACATTTATTTATTTATTACCTTCAAAAGCATGTAAGAAGAAAATCCTCTGTGTTAAAACTAACAAAGATGGCGTAATTTAGGGGACAGGTTTGAGGCATAACGAGTTCCAAATTTCTTATTCCTCCATTGTTGTATATTTGTCAAACCTTCGTGCTCTCAAGAACTGCAAGGTACAAACTAGCTATACTCGTGTCTGTATAATAATGCTGTATTTGTATACATATGTTATGTAATGCACTGGTAGTCAAGTGGTTAACGCGCTAGTCTGGTTATCCAGGTAGCATAGGGATACGTTGGTTCGAATCCCACCCAGTGCATGAATTTTTCCTCATTAATTTGAGTTTGTGGCCACATTAAATAATAAGACTCTGAGGGTCAGGTGGTAGAAAATGCTTTGAGCATTAACCTCGCCTGGTGGTTACCTTCCACTAAAGAGAATTATTATTATGTTGCAAGAACTCCCAGTTTCAGTATACAAATCATGTGCTGCTATGTATTTTACTACAACGTCACATCACGAAAGAGCACTGTCCTCATGATTAATTTTATTTCCGAAAGAGCAACTGATTTATTACTTTTAAAGTTTTAAAATAAAAAAAATATAAAGTTTCCCTTCTACATTTTTTCTTATAACTGCTGTTCTATTTCTGCATGGCTCCCTTTTATTAAGTCAAAATACGGTGTACAAGTTGTAGCTTTTAAAATAGCAAACTCAAAAAGGATTTTTCCGTTCGGTCTCGTTGTCTAACCCCCAGTGGCTTTCTCCTCCGTACAATGAATGATGTAAAGAACCCCGAGGCTTGACGTCCCTCCGGTCTTTGCTTTCTGTAATGAAATAATAATTTTCTACAGACTCATCGATTTTTTATGTCACCCTCCTCCGAAAAAATATTTAGTGGTGATTCATTGAAATAATTAATACGAACGGAGAAAAGATTCACTCTCCAATTTATTATTATTTTATTGTTTCAAAACCGACCTCAGTAGCTTGATCAGTAAGGCGGCGGACTTGTAACCTGGAGGTCGGTGGTTCAAGTTCCGGTTTCAGCGTAAATTTAGTAATGTGAGTTTGAGTAGTTGTGATATCACGAAAGTGATTAACCCAAATATGATAACTAACTGACTACTTATTTATTGTTTTAAAAAAGTTTAATAGTTATCATATTTGTGTTAATCACTTTCGCGATATCACAACTACTCAAACTTGCTTTATTAAATGTACACTGAAATTTATTATTAATTGAATTAAATAACTATTTCAAACCGACCTCAGTAGCTTGATCGATGAGGCGGCGAACTTGTTAGTTGGAGGGCGGTGGTTCAAGTCCCGGGTTCAGCGAAGATTTATTAAAGCGAGATTGAGTAGTTGTGACATCACGAAAGTGATAAGCACATATTTAATATGAATACTAATAACTATTTCTACTTGAGCCGTATTTTTTGTTCTAACCAAAGTTAACCAAACGGGAATAAAATGAACCAAACGGGAAGCAAGTCATTTTTCTTTTGGAAGAGGAAATTTTTCCTCTTCCTGCTTCCAGTTTGGTTAACCAAAATGGAAGTTGAAAAATCTTGCTGCCACTTCTTTTATAGGTTAAGTCCATTTTTCATCTTTAAAAATACCGAAACGCATTTTCCATTCACCAATGGGGTGAAGTTGACCTTGGAATAAAATGGAAATATTTGGAAATATCGAACCTGGATTTTTTTTAAAGAAAAATACCCCTTAGGTGTAATAATTAGGTATCACCTTAACCTACTTTTAATTTATTAAGGTGCCAAAGTAACGCTCACACAAATGGAGGGATGGTAATTTTGAGAAAAAATGTAATATTAAAAAAAAAACCATGGCCATCATTTCCCAGCGTTGCCGTTGGGCGGGAGAAGATGTTCTTGGAACAGGTCCCTGCTGGGAGGTGACACAGTGAGGGTAATTAATCTAGCAGCTCAGCCAGTCGAGATGTGCCTCTACACTTTCTTTTCTGTCCCCACCAATCCCGCTCCCTCCCCCAACACCTCCTCCTCCACTCTCATCTACTCCTTTCTGATCTGGCCAGGCACGCAACCAGCAATATTTTGCAGGGCTATTCTCCGAACATTTTCCCGAAATGATCCGTTGTATAATAATTTTATTCTTATTTATGTAATTCCTCTATTTAGATATATTGTTCAAACTAATTGTACAAACAAAGGCTTATTATAATTATTATTATTATCATCCATAAATGATAAAATAATGCTTTTTACGAATATACAGTTTTTTTTTTCAATTCAAGGGGAGGGTAGGTTTTTCAACTTCAAAGGTACCTAGATACTTGAATAAAAATCTGTCAAACCATTAAAAAATGAAGACCAATAATGGCAACCAAATTCGGATTCAATTGTCTTTTTCAAGTCTTTTCCGATCTGTGATTGACCGTATCGTATTTTACTGCCAAGGGAATCTGGTGACAATTTTGGGTACTGTACTTTGTAATCTTCAGAAAATCTTTTTATGAAATAGAGGGACTGACTGCTAACCCTAAACACTCCCTACTCACTTAGGGGGCCCCTGCCTCCACCACTAATCCACCCACTGAAATTCCTGTCCCGTCTCTATTTGCCTCCTCTAGTTTTATCCTCTTGTAACTCCTAATATTTGCCTCCTTTCTTTATTTTTTATCGACCCTCTTAACCTTTTTTTCCTGTCACAGGCTTTTTTTTCACGTATTCTACTTATGTCGTATATATACGAGAATACTTGTTGGGCCACATTTTAATCTTTCACCTCAGGTTATTTATCATTCTGAGAGAGAAGGGGGGGGGGGGGGTGTCACCATAATGTATTCCTGCATACCTTCAGGAGCTAAGCAACTTCCAGTGTGTCGTGAATATGAATGAGTCATCTTACTAATGAGAGACACATAATATAATATGCCATTCGTAGCTTGATCAATAAGGCGGCGGTGGTTCAAGTCCCGGATTCAGCTTGGATTTAGTAAAGCGAGTTTGAGTAGTTGTGATATCACGAAAATGATTAACACAAATATGATAATTTTTTTTATAACATTAGCCATTCGGGATTTTCGGATTTTTTTTCTCCAATATAAGAGTTTCACAGCTTTTTACTTTTCTTATCCTATAGTAAGGAAATTATTGCATTCGTCGAAAATTGGACAAAAATCTGAAAAGATGCATGTAACGAGAGTTTGAAAAGTTTACATTTTGAGACGCCACATCCCACACAATCGAAAATAAGTAGATTTTAATGTTTAAAAAAAGCGAAACATTATGCGAGAACTTAAAACATTTTTCATAGACGAGTAATTTGTTTAGAAACATCGAAAGTTACAACTTCGGATGGGTACATTAGTATCAATCCCGTATTCGAAAATTTGATCATTTTTGATTGTACATTGCACATTGTCTATGCAATAAAGATACCAGGCGTGAATAAAAATTATTTTAGCTGTAAACAATTTTCTAACATCGCGCGTCGCGACGCTTGTCTGACGCCATGACGCGAAGTTGTGTTATCATACTTTACTATACAAGAAAAAAATTGGCCCTCAGTATAGGGTACACAGACTACACAGGGGGTGTAATGCGGAACTGTGTGCACCTAGATAACTGTTAATAGACGGGTCCACGTGCACGTGTATGCGCACCTCCCCGGGGGCTGGTAACATTGCGCATCTTGGAATGTAAGCAAATGATATGGCTAAGTTCTATTAAGGACCGGGTGAGCGGTATATCCTACCAAACACTTTTATCATTTCTTAAAGCAACACCTAAGTAAATTATAAAAGAAAAATGATCATTGATGATATCAACAACTCAGAAACTTCTGTATGCTCTGTTGAACCAATATCAGATAATGAAATCAACAACTCAGAACTATTTGTAGACTGGGTTGAACAAACACCAAAGAATAAACAGCAACTCAGAAAATTTGTAGACTGGTTTGAACAAAAATCAGATATTGATAATAATAAAAAATAAAATAATTCAGATACCTTTGTTGACTGGGTTAAACAAACACCAGAGAAATAGTTGGTCTACCAGCAGGTGACTGTTTCCTAAGAAACAACATTGAAGTATACAATGACACCATTGGGTGTGAAAAATGTGGTGAGGGAACACCCTCTCACATCCTAATCAAGCCACTCACAAGAATCCAAACTCTTGTATACTCAGGACAAGAGCTGGAAACAAACACTGTGAACTTTATAACACCTGCTAAACTTTTCAGTGCAGCAGACGTGTTTGAAAGTGAAGAGTGAGCTGAAAGCGGTGCAATAGTACTAAATAATGGACGCAGCACATAGGATTTTCTTTTAGAAAAGACCCCCAGATATACAATAATGTAATGTAATAAAATACAAGAAAATTTGATGTTCATTCTGATGGTTCTACTTCCGATAAATTTCTAAGATTACTAATCGGAAGTATTGTCTTCGTTTTTCCAAAAAAAATTGCTCCAATTTCATTTTTTTACTTTCCTTATCTTATAATAAGGAAAGTATTGTATTCGTCGAAAATTTTTACTTTCCTTATCTTATAATAAGGAAAGTATTGTATTCGTTGAAAATTTGACCTACCAGTTTTTCACATTTCTGGACGAATCATAGCCTCAAGATACCAAAAAAGTTGTTTTCAGCCATTGGTCCGTGCGTCTATGTGTGTGTCTGTGAACAGGATATCTCGAGAACGGTAAAAGTTAGAGATATGAAATTTGGTGTGGAAATTAATTTTATACACCAGACGAACCACCAAACTTTCGGTTAAAATCGGCCGCATCCCTCGGCCGCAGGGCCGCAAATATTAGCCGCAAGCGCTGGTTCTTTAAATTGGTTAAAGATACAAAAAAAGTTAAAGAACAACATTTTATTAGATTAAAAAAATAATAGGGGTCTATTCTGATCATTTTTTTGATATCTTGAACTTTTTGGACCTCGACTCCAATTTACCGGTATTTTGGGGAGACCCGCTTTGATTAACTTTTTTATTATTCATCCTAGATGGGGGTTGTGACATATCAAATTCAATGATTTTAAAGTGCTGATTACGAATTTGGTATTGGTTTTTAGTTATCTGTTACCGTTGAGTCACCAGTGGCGGAATTCGACTCCTTTTTGGGGGATAAGGAAAGTCGTGTGATGTTTACACCAGATTTTTCATATTTCTGAACGTTTCCTAATCTCCTGAGCAGCTTTGTTTCGTGTCTGTCTGACTGTTAAATGCATTCCTTGTAACGCGCAAATCTCAAAAACTACTTAACGAATTTCGGTGAGATTGTGTACACATATAGGAGACGTATTGTAGATGGCCTCATTTTATATTTACATTTTACACTAGTGGTCCTGGGTGATAGAGACCATGCGCCTGACAACTGCGCCTTACTTATTCGCTTACATATATTTCACGAACGGTACACCCAATTTTGATGACAAAAATTACAAAAATAAGGTCTACAGAATTTTTTGTAGGATCTAGGTAGAATGTACGAAAAATGGTATTCTACCATAATTATAAGTCAAATTTGAAGATCGGTTTAGCGGGTTTGGAGATAGAAGTGTTTTAGTATAAAATATCAAAATTGCCACGTGTATACAATGTGAACCAATCACGAGGACGTATTATGTCCCTAATTGGCAGTATATTTTTTCTTCTTATTAAAATTTGTCGCTGATATTAATAATAACAATAACACTCTTTAGTGGAAGGTAATGCCGACCCCAAGTAGGTTTGGGAAAAGGCAAAGTGAAAGAAGAAGAGTGGAAGGTAACCACCAGGCTCAAAGCATTTTCTTAATGGTTAATGCTCAAAGCATTTTCTACCACCTAACCCTCAGAGTCTTATTATTACGAGTATATGGTCACAAACTCAAATTAATGAGGAAATATTCATGCACTGGGTGGGATTCGAACCAACGGATCTCTACGCTACCTGGATCACCAGACTAGCGCGTTAACCACTTGACTACCAGTGCACTATTTGTGAAATTTAAGATTTCTACTTACCACATCAATGATGTGATGAAGGGACACACCGAAGCTGACTTCCAAGGGATTCAGCGAGTTTTCTGCCGGCCGGATGGACGGGTCATAGTCCTTCATCAGGAATTTGGTGAGGCGATACTCTCGCTCATCCGCCGTCACTGGAAGGGACCAAACAATGTTTTCATTAAAATAAAGTATGAGGGAAGTCTGTTGAGGGCTACTTTCAAATCATTCCCACTGTAGACAAATGACATTAAAAGAAAAAAAGAAAAGAAAAAAAGGTAGTTGTGCCCAGGAACCGCTTTCGCATTACTACAGGGAATTTACAATTTATTATTATTATTTTACACTTTATTAGATATAAATGGACATAATGTACAATTGTACAATGTAAATAATTACTTCAGCAATGAAAAAAATGGAAACAATATATACAATAAAATAAAAAATAATTGAAAAATATAATTATAAAAACATATGTCCTAACTAAAGGGCGGGTTATTGCCTATGGCAATCTCTTCCTCCCAACCCTTTTACACCATTGGTTACATAGGTTGATGACGTTTTGGCTCCTCAGTTCAACTTCTCCATCTGTGCACTGAGTGAAAGATTGGCTGACAGAAAGGTGGAAATCAATATCTACAATATTAGGATGCGTCAGAGTTAAACGAGCTGTGGCAATAATTAGAGTGGGTCTGAGGAAGACTAGCTGTGTCAATACAGCGTACAGCCAGTCTGTGTGTCAGAAGAGCGAGAAGAAGATGGAAGACATGGGATGGATTACTAGGACAAGAAGATACGGTAGGTGCATGGAAAGATGCTGAAATGCCCATTTTGTTTTGGATGTTTTGGTGATTATTAATACTATTATTATTATTATTATTTAACACTTTATAGTAGTCACTGTGGCAGAGCGAGTTAGCGCGCTAGGCATTGCACACATGGTGACCTGGGTTCGATTCCCAGCGGGGGAGGATTTTTTCTGCTCTGTACTTGGATGTTCGGGGTCCACTCATACCTCGTGAGGAAAAATGAGTAGCTGCTTTAATGTGAAACAGCGACCAGTGGCAGAATCTTAGGCAAAAAAATAATACAAGATATTGTAAATTAAAGTGGTAAAGTCCTATGATTCTGCGCTACCCACTAAAATTGTGACATAATAACACAAAGAAAAAGCATTATTATTTATATTATATTATTTAACACTTTATTGGTCAACTACATACATTCAACAAAATAGGACATGATAAAAAAAAAACCACAATAGAATATGTAGTGAACCAAGGGGCGAGGTTAAAGCCTGTAGCTTTCTCTTCCACCGAACCCCATCATTATTATGTTAATGAGAAATACATACCCACAATATACAATTGAATGTTATCAAAAATACAAAATAATATGAATTACAAATGTTTATTTATGTACCATTTGTATCATATCCACAAATAATGTGAAGGATTTGATTTTAAAGTTCATTAAATCACATGGGATCATGCAGGATGTCACGATTTGTCAAATCAGCTTTACTATACTGGATTTTTTGTAAAGCGATGTTTATAATTTTTACGATTTTTTTCTTCTTCTATTAAAGCATTTAATAATAACGACGAACCTTCAAGATCGAATGAGTAGACAATATTTAAACTTCAGTTCAACTTTTCTGAACTTTTCTATCAATTACCAAGAACCTAGAATACGGGGATTGTAAAAAAAATCTAGTGATTTCTGTGAGATATTTTTCACTAGACTTTTATTGAAGCTTCTCTGACAAGCTATTGCCGATTGGAGCAAGCTTGATAAACCGAAAACTAACTAACTTATGTGTCATTCAATGATACTTCCTCACATCTTAGTATACAAAAGAACATTATTTGTCATACATACACATTCTGTAATAGCGAGCTCTTTTGCTTTCTCTTTGTTGACTTTCGAAAGTCAATATTAAAATATATTGTTTGTGGCATGATTGATGGGATACTACGCACAACCTTCAAAAAGCTATTTTACGCGACAGCGTTTTTCAAAATAAGGGCTTAGCCGCCGCATGAGCCCCCAATTGAGATCTTACATGTTTTTTTTTATGCCTTATTAGGAGGACAGAGTACAATGGTAACAGTATAAAATTAAGAAAAAACAAACCAATGACAAAATAAATAAGTAAAAAAGAAAATAACAATAATGTCCTACCTTACGGGCGGGGTTATTGCCTGTGGCAATCTCTTCCACCCAACCTCTTGTTTTCTCCAACAGGCCACAGCAAATTGGCACCACCAAGTCATGCATTTTTTTTTTTTTTTTTTTTTGCTAAGATATCGAATAGATATTACACAGACATCTTTTTCAATTGATAATTCACTGGTAGTCAATTGGTTAACGCACTAGTCTGGTAATCCAGGTAGCGTAGGGATCCGTTCGTTTGAATCGAACCCAGTGCATGAATTTTTCCTAATTAATTTGAGTTTGTGACCACATAATAATAAGACTCGGAGGGTTAGGTTGTAGAAAATGCTTTTAGCATTAACCTCGGCTGGTGGTTACCTTCCACTAAAGAGTGTTATTATTAAGTAATTTATCTTGTTCGTGGTTCTGAAAAGGCTGAGATTCTACTTTAATTCCAGTTGGTATCACGATGTCTCCTGATCACAAATGGAATCTCAATTATATGAAGTTCATGAAAGAGCTTGACATCCTACATGGAGTCTTAGGTTGTTATTTTCAAAATGTACCCCACTACAAATGACCTCCATAAAATTTATATCGAATTAAATAAATCGTTTCACTACGATTATGCTTTTTTCTTGTATAGGAAACGGCATAATACATAAATAATGCATAAACAAATAAACATACATACCTACATAATTTAGTAAAATACAGATACCTAGCTTTTTGATATAATTATATTGTTTTATTTAAATTATCATGTGTGTGTTAATCACTTTCGTGTTATTACAACCACTCAGACTCGCTTTACTAAATCTACGCTGAAATCGGGACTTGAACCACCGCCCTCCAATTAACAAGTCCGCCGACTTATCGACCAAGCTACTGAGGTCGGTTTGAAATAGTTATTATTTATTTCAATAAATTTAATAATAAATTTATTAAAATAAATAATGTATCAAATTTTGATACAGCAAGTTTGAGTAGTTGTGATATCTTAATATTAGTTTACAGTAGAGTGCTTAAAAAATTGACATTTTTATTAATATTTACCAACCACTGATTTCCAAATCATTCAGACGTGTCAGCTAAATGAATATTTATGTGACTTTTAGAGAAAAAAGATGAACTCGCTATGAACTGTCAGAACAAATTCTCTCCTCCTTTTTTCTCCCTCTTTCTCCTCCTACCACCACTTCTCTCCTTCTTCTTCTTCCTCCCCACTCTTCACTATCCTCTTCTTCATACTCCTTTCTCCTCATTTTACCACCTTTTTTTTTCTTTCTCCTCTCTTCATCGAATTCTTCTTCTCCTAGGCTGCTAATACCACCGATCCTATCTCTACTCTTTCTCCTCCTACCACCACTCCTATCTCTCCTCTTTCTCCTCCTACCACCACTCCTCTCCTTCTTCCTCCTCCACTCTTCACTATCCTCTTCTTCATACTCCTTTCTCCTCATATCTTCTCTTTATCTCACCACTTTTTCCCCCTCCTATTTCTCACCACTCTTTTCTCTTGATCTTCCCCTCAGCACCACTACTCTCTCTTTTTCTCTTTCCCATACTCTTCACTCCCTGATACCACTACTCCTTTTCTCCCTTCCTTCCTCCTCCTCCTTTCCATCCCCTCCTATTTTTTTTTATCTTTCTCTATACCTCTTACCACCACAACTCTCTCTTTTTCTCTCCCCTAACTCTCCTCTTCCCACTACTCCTCTTCCTCCCACTCCTTTCTCCTCTCCTCCTTCTATTATATCTTTTCTCCCTTTGTTAACCCCACCCACCCATCGAAAATACATCAAAGTAATGTCAGTTTTGTAAATCTACCCTATTGCTCCTGTAAGCAATAAGTTACAAGAGGAGGGGAACAATGCTGTTATAGGGTGCCTTGGACATGAAATCCATATCTACATATCAGTAGATGAAATATTGAGAGAGAAAAACGGTTAAAAAAAGACCTTTCTTCAAATACCATGTTTCGAACGTTCAGAAAAAAAATTGCTGTAAAAATTCAGATTTAATATACGTAGGATTATTGTTTTGATAAATACTTGTATAATTAATTGTAATACTTGTATAATTAATTTTCAAAGACTCAATTACATAAGTAATCACTAATAAAATTATTTGTTAGAGGTGGAAACGGTCAAAATGAATTGATTATTTTCTACGTAGTATATCTATATCTATAAAAGAAAGCTGTCTGTATGTATGTGTGTATGTGTGTATGTATGTTCTTTATACAAATCCACACCGTTTGACCGAGAAACCTGAAATTTTGCACATAGGTCCGCTTGGATCAGGAAATTCTTCTAGGCTAGATTATATCTCCCTGAGGTTAAGCTACAATGAGTAAGGATAAAAATGGATGGGTGACGCAAAAAAAATGCACGTTTTTTGACATAAATGACATTTTTTCTCGAAATTTGTCGCGACGACCTATGAACTCAAAGCGAGAAAGTTTTAGGCAAGGGTTTGAGCTTTCAATTGACATATCGATCGCGAATTTCTGATGAGCCGTTCTTGAGCTACGCCGGGTAAGGTAAAAAAAATGGATGGGTAACATGTAAAATATTCACGTTTTTTGACCTAAATGACATTTTTTCTCGAAATTTGAAGTGACGACCTATCAACTCAGAGCGAGAAAGTTTTAGGCAAGGGTTTAGGCTTTCATTTGACATATTGATCGCGAAATTCTGATGAGCCATTCTTGAGCTACGCCGGGGAAGGCCAGAAAATAGATGGGCGACAAAAAATATTCAGGTTTTTTTTCAAACCTAAATGACATTTTTGTGTGTGTGTGTGTGTGTGTGTGTGTGTGGTGTGGTGTGGTGTGGTGTGTGTGTGGTGTGGTGTGTGTGTCGTGTGTGTGTGTGGTGTGTGTGTGTGGTGTGTATGTGTGTGGTGTGTGTGTGTGGTGTGTGTGTGTGTGGTGTGTGTGTGTGTGTGGTGTGTGTGTGTGTGTGGTGTGTGTGTGTGTGGTGTGTGTGTGTGGTGTGTGTGTGTGTGTGGTGTGTGGTGTGTGTGGGGTGTGTGTGTTTGTGTGTGTGTGTGTGTGTGTGTGGTGTGTGTGTGTGTGGTGTGTGTGTGTGTGTGCTTTGTGTGTGTGGTGTGTGTGGGTGTGTGTGGTGTGTGCGTGTGTGGGTGTGTGTGTGGTGTGGTGTGGTGTGGTGTGTGTGTGGTGTGTGTGTGTGTGGTGTGTGTGTGTGTGTGTGTGTGTGTGGGTGGGTGTGTGTGCGTGTGCGTTGTGTGTGTTTGATGGGCTGGCGAAGCGGCGGGTGTAACCCGCTAGTTTAAATATAAAAATATTTGTTCAATAATATACATAAAAATTAATTTTATTCTGAAAAAATATTTTATAGAATGAGTTAGTAATAGGAAGTTCGGAGCAAAAATCTTTCCATAATAATAATAACACCCTTTAGTAGAAGGTAACCACCAGGCGAGGTTAATGCTCAAAGCATTTTCTACCATCTAACTCTCAGAGTCCTACCACCTAACAAACTCAAATTAATGAGGAAAAATTCATGCACTTGGTGGGATTCAAACCAACGGATCCCTACGGTACCTGGATCACCAGACTAGCGCGTTAACCACTTTACTACCAGTGCACCTAATTCAAACATGAACCAACGGAGTTTGTGTGTGAAATTAGTCGTTATTATGTGGTCACAAACTCAAATTGAGGAAAAATTCATGCACTGAGTGGGATTCAAACCAACGGATCCCTTTACTACCTGGATTACCAGATTAGCGCTTTAACCACCCTTGACTAGCAGTGCACCAAATTCAAACATGAACCTTTCAACCGTTTTCCACAAATAAACCCTCCTCTTTCCCAGTGAGAAAAATCCCACAAGGTAAAACCTCGTGCTATCTCTCCCTTGTGATAGTTTTGATTGTTGAGTTGGTACCCGTACTGCCCGTCTCTACAAATGCAAAACAAATTTCGCCGAAGCGGACAAACCCCTGTAAATATTGTATGTTTTGCATTAAATTTCTACACATACTCGTGATATACAGGGTTCGCGAAAAAAAAAGGAGCCACTCGAAATATCTAGAGAACGGATTAATTTTTTTAAAAATGTACCAACACGTGTCCATTATTTCGAGGAGGGAGACTTTTTCATCTAGGTTTTGATTTTTTATCATTACCAGGGGCGGGCCAAGGAAGGTCATCTTTGGAATCTTAAAAGGAACTAGCTTATGTGTGATACATTTTTGAAAAGTAATTGACATTAAAAGTATTTAAAACAATTTTAACGTGTTTTAGCATTTCTTAAAATTTTAATCAGTTCTCTAGATATTTCGAGTGGCTCCTTTTTTTTGTCGGACCCTGTACTATAGAGAAATAAAGATACTGTAACGATAGAGTATGATACATTTGTGTGTACAATATGCACATATTAATTTATTATTGTTTTTCTACCTTTCCGTGTATTTTGAAAAACCAAAATTTCATCACAAACTGTTGTATGCTAATATTAATTTTTGTAAATTCACCTGGATATGAATGTTGCTATGAATATTTACATTTTTTATTGAATTTATTATGGGCGTTTAAAATAAAATTTGTTCAAATGTTTGTGCCTTCACGCGACATAAACCAAAATCAGGGAGGTCTTTGGTAGACCTACGTGATTTTAGCACAAAATACTCATAGGTACATACTTTTTGTTTAGAGCGAGAGAGGGTGCCTTAAGATGACGTTTTGCGTTAAGACGTCGTTGGCACGTTGAATACACCAGTTCTCATTCTCTTACTGAAGTTAAACAAGGTCCATCGAAATTCGGACTTGGATAGGTGACTATTCGAACACGAACCCTCGTATACTGACTATTCCCGGCCCCACTCATGCTGGATTAGGTTAATTTGAGGGTATGTGATTTTCCAGCAAATGGAGGTTCGTGACATGACCAATTGACCATGCAGTTGAAAGCAACGTCAAACCCAACATCAACAAAAAAATCTTCTCAAGACCACTACCAACTGATTCTCTCTGAGCGCAAACCAGCAAAAAGCAGACACAGGCTAGGATAGGTTCGACGAAATGAAGATAAGATTGTATACTCTAGAATAGTATAATATAAGCATATAATTATCTTTTATTGTGTAAACAATTATCAAGTAAGGTTAAAGGTTATCTATGAGTAGGATCTATCCTACTCATAGATTACTCACAACGCTCAGCGAGAATGAGTAGGTAGTGGGCTTGAGAAGGATTTTTTTTTGTTGATGTTGGGTTTAACTTTCAACTGCATGGTCATAGTCTTATATATTGTACCTATCTTTTCCATAATCATGTTGTAAATACATATTTATAAAAAAAAGGTGCAGCTACCGTCTGAAAATATTCTAATTTAATCTCAGCTTACACGCCTGTTCGCGTACTTTGAACTCATTTTTCCTCACGAGGCTTGTGAAGTCTGGGATAGAAAGTTTCGTGAGTCAGACACAAAGGAAGTGTAAGAGGTTCTACCGACGGGGGGCAGAACATTAGCTCAGGCCCCGGGGAGGATTTGGGATAATAAAGGAGCCGCCCGCAGGGCATTTGTCATTGTGCTGCTGTTATTTCCGACGAGTCTGCTTTATCCTAATTTTTCTTCCTCCTTTCTCCTTCCATCTCCTTTGTCGTCTTTATCTCTCTCTCTCATTTTTTATTATTACGAGTATCTTTGTCTCTCCGTGCCAGTCTCTGTGGCGTAACGGTTGTGACTACTGCCCGTAGTCCAGAGTTCGATTCCCGGTTGGAGCAGAATTTTCGCACAGAAAATTCTCTTCCCTCCTAACATGTGAGGCTGGCGATTCCGGCCCTACCCAGGCTGGGTGAGGTTAATGTGGGTAGCTGGTACGATTCCTAGCGAATGGAGGGTAAAACCCCCGTCCTATCTACCTCAAGTCAGGACGTTAAAACCAAATAGAATCAATGGACATGAAAGGAGCATAGACATAGGATCTGGGCGTCCATATAATCCTCTCACCACCGTGATTTTTTTTTTATGATATAGCGCTCTATAGCCCGAGTTGAGGAATAGTGTCCACTTAGATTACATCTAATCCTGTTTTATAATTTGGTATAGGTACCTACCGACCTCGATCGATTGATCGACAAGGCGAAAGTAACCTGGAGGTCGGTGGTTCAAGTCCCGGTTTCAGCGTAGATTTAGTAAAGCGAGTTTGAGTAGTTGTGATTGCACGAAAGTGATTAACAGAAATATGAAAACTTTTTTTTAACTTT
>CM044958.1:31051353-31110301 GCA_024516035.1 Bactericera cockerelli
AGCAGAGTTTCCAGATAGAACCTCATGGAGTCATCCGGCTGTTTCTCTCCGCTCTGGGGAGGATACACTGGCAGGATTTCAGCAGGACTGACAGGACCTGGATGTTGTTGATAGGAAGAAAATGCATTAATTTTTCTATTGCTGTAGTATAGGTGTTTCCTCCGAATAATACTAAAGGTATTTTTTTCCTACCAGGTGTAAATAAAATCTATGACAGCAGATAATGAATGTTCAATACAGCCGTTATTGTCTGGAATAAACCTGTTCCGTTTCCGATAGTAGATAATTAAATTTGGTTGAATAGGAACCCCCGGTATACTCGTATCAGTGTTACGCAACGACAGACACCGGACTTACCCCCTCCACATACTAAACTCTCTGACCCGAGATGTAAGCTCGGCGCTCGGCCCAGTCACTTACCTATCCCAAGAGAGACCACACATCCCATCTCCACGCACGCGTCCATCCCCGGGGACCCAAGCGACGCTTCTCCACGTGAGTGACCACTGACCAAGAGCCCATCCCGGTAAGAGAGTTTATTTCCCTTTTTATACCTTGTACATTTCCCAAAGAAAATTGGAACCAGCACCCCAACATTATGATCCTTCAGGCCGGGTTTTCTTTCGGGTTTTGTTAAAAATTAAGGGTTTAAGTTCTTTGCCGGGCACACTTTGAGGCCCTTTGTGTAATTTATCTTTTCGTGCTATTTTGCCCCGGGGCCCATTTTGTATTGTTGCACATTTCCATTACTTTTCATTTTTTATTTGTAGTGCATTTAACCGATTTATTTCCGTTTCGATTTCATGTAGATTAGTTATTTTACTGAACCTTTATTTTTGTTGCATGTTCTCGTGTTACTCGTATTTTTCTTGTGCCTTTTAAAGATTCCACATTGGTTTTACTGAGCTAAAAGTTATTTTGTGTTTTATTGTTGTCAAGAGATAAAATATGCCGCCTTCAGCCACTCAATCCCTAAATTATTATGTTAAGCTTAGAGAGAAACTTTTCCAAAGGGTTCAAATCATTTATGACGTATCTAAAGATAATGCTAGAGAGCAGGAATTTTTAATTAGATGTGAAAAACTAGAGGAAACATATACAGAATTTCAGGCAGTAAATGATAAGATTCTGAATTACAATACCCTCGTGTCGAGTGAGGACCAGATTAAAGATGTGAGTAGCGTCATCCAATCCTTTGAGGAAATATTCTTTAAAATTCAAGTGATTCATAGAACAAAAAAGGGTCAGCAGGATTTGTCCTTAGGAGAAGAAAGTAATGCAAACACGCATTCAGAGAGGCAGTCCCGTCCTCTAACCAAATTACCTCAGTTAAACATAGGAAAATTCTCAGGGGAAAATCTAGAAGAATTTGATAGCTTCATTTCTATGTTTAATAAAATAATTCACACACGTGACTCTCTTTCCGACATAGAAAAGTACTCATATCTAGTTTCTTTACTCGAAGGTCCGGCGTTAAAAATAGTTCAAGCAGTGCAATTCAGTGCTCAAAATTATCACATTGCTTACACTCGTTTAACAGATCGGTATCAGAACCCTAGAATTCTTGCAAATCACTATGCGAATAAAATCCTTGATACCAAAACTTTCAACACAGAGACCTTACAAGGTCTTCGCTTGTTTCTTGACCAAATTCACGTTAATGTCCAATCGCTAATAGCCCTTAATCTGACGGATTTATCGGATTTTCTTTGCTTACATATAGGGCTTAGAGCGCTCGATTCCCGTACTAGACAGTTGTTTGAGAACGAGCACGTAAAAGTGAAATCTATTCCTTCCTTCCAAGACTTGATCACGTTCGTTAAAAATAGGTGTTCCGTTCTTGAAATGTCCGACTCATCGTATTCATCAAGTAGGTCACAGATTCAAGCTAATTTTCGCCCGACCCTAGGTCAGACAAGGCGATCCTTTGTTGCTCATGGTGCTAGCTCAGTAGAACGCACACATGCTAGTTCAGCTCACGCTAAACCTCAGTATTCTAACCCTCAAACCTCTTCTATTGTTTGTCCCTTATGTAAGGGCCCCCATAAACTTTCTCGCTGTAGTAGTTTTCTCAATCAAACCCCTAATGCTCGTCGTGATTTTGTAAAATCTGCTAAACGTTGTTTCGCCTGTTTAGGCACCCATACCCTGTCTTCTTGTTCCTCTGCCTTTTCTTGTAACCATTGTAAAAGTAAGAACCATCACACTTTGCTTCATTTCGATGTTTCGCACGCGGTTCCCCAGGCTGGGATCCCGCCTCGCTCTGTACCTAATCCCCAGGTGCTTGCCGGTAGTCAAATCCCGGATAACCCTCATTGTTCTTACACGCAAGATGTTGTTTTAACATCCGAGTCAAGTAAGACTCTTTCATGTAAAGCTAACCCTCATAGTGAAACCCAAGTTCTGTTAGGCACAGCCCAGGTTCGAATCCAGGATGTGTTCGGAAATTTTCATTCCGCTCGTGTTTGTATTGATCTAGGTTCTCAATTAAATCTTATCACCTCCTCTTTAGCTCACAAATTAAATTTACCCAAGCGGTTTTCTTCGACTAAGGTCAGTGGTGTAGGGAACTCGACGCCTTTAACTCCCAAAGGCCTTGTCTCTTGCCATGTAGTACCTTCCCACCAGCTCATTCCTCAAATTTCGTTCGAGGCTGTCGTGCTGCCTTCTATTGCTTCCGACATGCCTACAGTTCACGTATCTCGTAATTCTATCGATACTTACGGCGATAAATTAGCCGACTCTTTATTTTATAAACCGGGACCGGTAGACATTCTACTAGGTGCTCAGGTTGTGTCCGAAATACTTGATACACAGACACCTATTATTAAGGGGAACCCGTCAGTTCTACCTACCGTATTCGGTTATGTTTTGTTCGGTAATATACCTTCTGATCTATCTCTAGACTCAAATCCCGTAGCGTTACTCAACATGCAATCTCTCTTTGTTTCTTCTTGTGAAGAAGACCCTCTCTCGAATCAATTACGTGAATTCTTTGAGTTAGAAAAAATTCCCGAATCGCCTCTGAAACTCAGTCCCGAGGACGAGCAGTGCGAAAAATTCTTCAATGAGACTACCTCTCGCTCTTCTAATGGAAAATATGTCTGTAGGCTACCATTTCGTTCTTCCTTGCCTCCTAATCTAGGTTCCACTCGAACGGTCGCTACGAGCCGCTTGTGGAAGTTAGAAGCGCGGCTGAATAAAAATGAAACATTAAAAAATCTCTATCACGAGAATCTTCAGGACTATGTACACAGTGGTCACATGGAAGTGGCAAGGGTTCCGTCGTCGTACTTACTCACTCATCATGGAGTTCTCAAGGAAACTAGTAATAGCACTAAGTGTAGAGTAGTTTTCAATGCTAGTGAACGTTCTGATTTGAACCAAAGTTTAAACGAGAATCTCATGGTAGGACCAAAGTTACAATCCAACATCGCCGACATTATTTTGAACTTTCGTACTTACCCTATAGCTCTTACGTGCGATATCCGCCAAATGTACAGGTGTATTAATTTGGATCCCCAGGATTGTAAATACCAACATATTCTGTGGCGTTTCAAGTCCTCCGATCCTATCGTTGAGTATGAACTCAAAACTCTCTCGTTTGGTTTATCTTGTGCGCCGTACTTGGCCCAAAGGGTTCTTCAAAAACTAGCTGACGATGAGAGGGTCCGCTTTCCCCATGCCGCTCAAGCGGTAAAGAATTCCGTCTATGTTGATGATTTTGTTTCTGGTAGTTACAGTGTTCAGGAGGCTATCAGTTTTCAGAGGGAGCTAACCGATTTGTTGGCTTCGGGCGGGTTCTCTCTGAGAAAATGGGCTAGTTCCAACCCTAATGTTCTTAAAGAATTAGAAGTTGATCATCTCGAAAAACCTCACAAGTTGGGAAACGCTGATTCTATCAAAGTTTTAGGTTTGCAGTGGGATCCCAATCACGATTCATTTTTCTATGTTGTGTCTCCCGAAGTTAAAGATAAGATTACTAAGCGAGATGTTCTCTCCCAGATAGCACGGATTTACGATATTCAAGGGTTCTTGAGTCCCATAACCGTATGGTTGAAAATTTTCATGCAAAAACTCTGGCTCTTAGGTTCTACTTGGGACAGTGCTTTAACCCCAGATCTTGATAAAGAGTGGAAATCTGTCATTCAGGAACTTCCCCTACTTAACGATATAAAAATCCCTAGATATGTCAACACCTTTAAGTCTCAGTCGGTAGATTTAGTAGGATTCTGTGACGCTTCCGCCGCAGCCATGGCGGCAGTGGTATACCTGCGAGTTACTGTTCAAGGGGGGGAGGTCCTCTCGTATTTAGTTCGTGCCAAGACGAAGGTGGCGCCTATAAAAACTCTAACAATCCCCAAGTTAGAACTGTCCGCCGCTCTTTTGTTGGCAAATTTGCTAAAATCTCTTAACGCTTGTACACAGACGTTAAAAATATCTCACACATACTTGTTCTCCGATTCTACTATTGTGCTAGGTTGGCTTAAAACACCCCCTTACCTTCTTAATACATTTGTCTCCAATAGAGTTCAGCAAATTTTAGAAAGTACAGACCCGACTGCTTGGTTTCATATCAAGAGTGGGGAGAACTCTGCAGATTTAGCTAGCCGAGGTTGCTACCCATCAAAAATAATTTCAAATAATTTATGGTGGCATGGTCCTACATTTCTTCTGTTACCCTTCTCTCAATGGCCATGTACATCTTCTCAAGAGATTACAAGTTCTTCGGCAGAATTACCTGAATTGAAATCGATCGCTCTTTCTCTAAGTACCCAATACGCAGGTAGTGAGTATCTCTCGCAGTATCTATCGAAGTTTTAATCATTGATAAAGCTTCAACGTACAATCGCTTGGATTTTACGTTTTGTTCATAATACACAGAAACATATTCGAGCGTATCGTATTTCAGACACTTCATTGTTAGCTAGCGAGATGTCTCAGGCTCTATCCCTATGCATTAAGTTAACACAGCACGAGTATTATCAAGCTGAACTGGTTTCCCTGGCAAAGGGACAAGCCATCAAAGGGGCACTAGTACACCTCTCGCCTTTCGTTGCGGAGTCGGGGCTGCTATCAGTAGGGGGGAGATTGAGAAATGCGCCTCTTTCTTCTTCAAGCAAGCATCCGACTTTAATTCCTAGGGAGAGTCACCTCGCTACTTTGATTGTTGACCATTTTCATATTCACTCGCTTCATGCGGGACCTCAACTTGTTCAATCTCTTGTTCAAAAGCAATATTGGATCCCTAATATAAAGTCCCTAGTCCGTAAGCGCATTTTCAAATGCATGCGTTGTTTTAGGCTTCAGGCCAAACCGGCCGCGCCTTTCATGGGTAACCTTCCGAAGAATCGCTTCGAACAGGGTCGACCTTTCTTACGGGTCGCTCTAGATATGGGCGGTCCCTATTTATTGAAAGATGGAAACCGTCGTAATAGTCCCGTAATTAAAGCTTACATAGCGCTCTTTATCTGTATGAGTACGAAGTGTGTACATCTAGAACTTGTCACCTCTCTTTGTACGCAGGCCTGCTTGGCTGCTTTAGATAGGTTCATCTCTCGTAGAGGTCTACCTTCACACCTTATCAGTGATAACGGTACCAATTACCGAGGGTCGGCTAGACATATTTCGGAAGTTCAAGCTTTTCTCAAATCATCTCAGTCCCATATTCATAAGTTTCTGGCCGACAAAAATATCGCGTGGTCGTTTCACCCCCCAGGTGCCCCAAACTTTGCGGGCTTAGCTGAGGCAGGCATCAAAAGTACAAAATTCCATTTAAAGCGTGTACTCACAGATCAAGCTCTTAGGTACGAGGAGTTCTACACTCTACTTGTGAAGGTAGAAGCGACTCTTAACTCGAGACCACTTTATGCTCTGTCTTCGGCCCCAGACGATGGCTTTGATTATTTGTCCCCCGGACATTTCCTTATCGGAGCCCCGCTTCTAGCCCGGCCCGATTATGATTTAACAAATGAAAATATTTCCCCGTTACAAAGATGGAGTTTGATAAACCAGGCGTTCCAAAGTTTTTGGAACCGCTGGTCCAAAGAATATTTACACACACTGATTCATCGTCCCAAATGGACTAAACAAACAGTGAACTTTAGGATAGGTGATTTAGTGCTCATAACTTCAGAAAATAACCCGCCTTTGAAATGGCCTCTAGCGCGTGTCACAGCAGTCCATCCTGGCTCAGATGATATTGTACGCGTTGTCACTCTTAAAACTGCGACAGGGTCCTTAACCCGCGCGGTTAATAAGTTAGTTCTTTTACCTATTGCGGATTGAAGGCTCGGCGAAATATTTTTTAAGCTTCTCTAGTGTCTGTCGTTTTTTTTTTGGGTTAATGGAAAATCGCATACTGCCATTATGGATTTTTCTCTTAGCAAAAGTGAAGCCAATGTTTAACCCTTTAAGCACAAGGAAGATTAACCCTCATGCGTCTTAAAATTTGTCAATTTTAGGGGGGAGAATGTTCCGTTTCCGATAGTAGATAATTAAATTTGGTTGAATAGGAGAACCAGCACCCCAACAAAACCAATGCAAAGCATTAGGAATACGTAAACGTGGAGAAGTTATATCATACATGGGGCAATTGGGGCAGCTTAAAAAAAAAAATTAAAAGATATTAAAGCAGCTACTTTAGACACTTATGGTCCGTGATGTAGCTTGCCATCCTTGTATGCTCCCGCTCTGATGGGCAAGAAATGACACAGTAGATTTAAAAAATCGTTGAGGTGAAGGAACCTAAAACACTAGCTTCACCATGGTTGGGGTCATGGAACACAAAATACTTATTGACTAGCTTCACCTTGGTTGGGGTCATGGAACACAAAATACTTATTGACTAGCTTCACCTTGGTTGGGGTCATGGAACACAAAATACTTATTGACTAGCTTCACCTTGGTTGGGGTCATGGAACACAAAATACTTATGCACTAGCTTCACCTTGGTTGGGGTCATGGAACACAAAATACTTATTCACTAGCTTCACCTTGGTTGGGGTCATGGAACACAAAATACTTATTCTCTAGCTTCACCTTGGTTGGGGTCATGGAACACAAAATACTTATGCACTAGCTTCACCTTGGTTGGGGTCATGGAACACAAAATACTTATTCACTAGCTTCACATTGGTTGGGGTCATGGAACACAAAATACTTATTCACTAGCTTCACCTTGGTTGGGGTCATGGAACACAAAATACTTATTCACTAGCTTCACATTGGTTGGGGTCATGGAACACAAAATACTATTCACTAGCTTCACCTTGGTTGGGGTCATGGAACACTAAATACTTATTGACTAGCTTCACCTTGGTTGGGGTCATGGAACACAAAATACTATTCACTAGCTTCACCTTGGTTGGGGTCATGGAACACTAAATACTTATTGACTAGCTTTACCTTGGTTGGGGTCATGGAACACAAAATACTATTCACTAGCTTCACCTTGGTTGGGGTCATGGAACACTAAATACTTATTGACTAGCTTCACCTTGGTTGGGGTCATGGAACACAAAATACTATTCACTAGCTTCACCTTGGTTGGGGTCATGGAACACTAAATACTTATTGACTAGCTTCACCTTGGTTGGGGTCATGGAACACAAAATACTATTCACTAGCTTCACCTTGGTTGGGGTCATGGAACACTAAATACTTATTGACTAGCTTCACCTTGGTTGGGGTCATGGAACACAAAATACTATTCACTAGCTTCACCTTGGTTGGGGTCATGGAACACAAAATACTTATTGACTATCTTCACCTTGGTTGGGGTCATGGAACACAAAATACTTATTGACTATCTTCACCTTGGTTGGGGTCATGGAACACAAAATACTTATTGACTATCTTCACCTTGGTTGGGGTCATGGAACACAAAATACTTATTGACTATCTTCACCTTGGTTGGGGTCATGGAACACACAAATACTTATTGACTATCTTCACCTTGGTTGGGGTCATGGAACACAAAATACTTATTGACTATCTTCACCTTGGTTGGGGTCATGGAACACGGTGTTGGACGGAGGGTTGGCCAGGGCTGTGAGCCCAGGCTGGCCTGGGATGGGACTGCAGAACCCGGGCACCAGAGTGGCAAACATGGCATCTGCCCAGATGGGTGCATTCTCCCCCAGCGCCTGATACCACAGAATGAAGTACCTGAAAATTTTCAATGAGTAACATATATATATTACTTTCAAAAATTTGTGAAAAGGCCTTGTGCTTCACCAAAAATAAATAATACTTTAAACTTTTTTTTACTTAAGATTACATATTTTCATATTTTTTTTCGATTACATTTTACAAATAAAATCTTTGTCCATCCTGGTGTCTTCAAAGATCGACCCTTTTGTGATCAGTATGATCACGAAATTAGATATGTTATTAATGTGTTTTCTGAAGTCTAAAATAGTAATCATTACTAGTATTTTTTTTATTTTTTTTTTTTTTTTTCTTCATATAAAATTAATCAAAAGAGGGGTGATACCATGAGTATTTTCAACAACAAAAAAAATCACCCATTTGAAATTTGATGTTAATAGTACTTCTTCAGGTAGCCTCGAATTGTTTTTTTAATTTGTAAGTAGCTCGTTGGGTCTGGAAGTTTGGCCATTTCTGACCTATATCATGTTTTGAAAAATAATCCAGTGGTCTAACCTGATCAGGTTTATCACCACTAAACCCAGGAAAATCTGTATAATTATTAATCATTCCATGTCTGAAGAAATGGTTGGGTGGAAGAGATTTCTGAAGGCACAAAACCCTACCTTTTAGGTAGAACATTAGTTTTGTTTTCTTCTTTGTTATATTTTTGTTTAATCTATTCTTTCTTTCTCCTGCTTCATTTTTTACTGTAAATACTGTACATTATTTTGACCTACTGATTAATAATTATATAATATTAATAATAACATAATAGGCGATACCTATCTCACAGTGGTGGATACTATACTTACCTGGTAGCACAGACCTTTTATTCAATACATTAATTTTATTATTAATAACTTATCAAAAGTAGTGTATATTAAAAGTATTTTAACATTAAAAATAACATGATTATGTAGATATTAAAAATCATGGTAAGGCTCCATCTTCCATGTTGAAACTTCTAGCGTTGTATCTGCTTCCTCTTAATCTAAGTGAAACAAATCTCACAACTGACCTGGTAGCATCCTTTCTGAGTTTCCAGGAGTTACCCGGATGAAGTAGTTTGGCCAGGATACGTGCTATACTGTGACATTGCCATCGCGAGGCAATGATCTCCGGGCAGAAGATTAGGATCTTTTCAAACACAAAGAGCACACTCTCCAACTCCTCCTTGTGGGCTTTGTGAACTGGAAAAAATATGAATACTAATTAAGGCAAAGAACCTCAATAGATGACCAAGTTTGATGAACTCTGAGATAGGAAATTAACCCTGACTGTGTCAGCATTATTGAGCAGTGGGTACTCAAGTAGTAAAAGGAATTTATATTCCAATTTTAAAGGAAAATTCAAATTTATTTAATTTTAGCAGACTTACTCTTTAGAAATTTATTTACATATATCACAAAAGGCAGGATTATTGCCGAAGGCAATCTTTAACATCCAACCCATGATCTTGCACCACTTAGAAATTTAAATAGAGAGTTGACTTCTTGCTTTACTGAATAGCACTTCTCAATAAAATCTTTATATTATTATTTTATACAACTTATAAGTCTTATAACTCTTTGTTATGTAAATATACTCGTATAAATAAAATAAAATCTTTAGGTACTTGGATATGATTAATCTCAACAATAGCTAGTGTACTGTTTACATAAAACTAACACCTTAAAGTCCTTTAATATTGTATTATTATTAGAACAACAATATGCCAAACACACACAAATAGACAAAATATTGAAAAATAATAATATGTTTATTAATTTTCAGTTGAGATAGTATGACACAAAAAATAGAGATATACCATTAGAACAGGTCATTCAAAATTATTACATGTCAACACCATTTGTCAAATAAAATAAAACAGCAAATTGGCACAGAAAACCAGGATGACCCTCCCTATGAAAAAAAAAAAATATTTATTAATTTATTTATGGACATTTTTAGAAGTGGAAGACTAAAGATAGGGAGGTATGTATGGAGACTTTTAGACCTGCAATGTTGGAGAAATCCCACATTGAAAACATGGGTCAATCAAGGTAAACAAATTCAATGAGTTTTTTTGAGAATACATATAAAAATATTACATTACACTTGTTTTGATTAATTAATAAAAATTAAATTTGTTCATCAAAAAAGGTACTAGGAGTTAGTATGTAGTTTCAAAAAAGGTAAGTTACTAGTAAGTAGTGGGAGGTGGTAAAACTTACCTAAATGGAATGTTATATCTGAAATCACAACAAAGGGGAACACATTGTAAGTAACTCAGTGCCCATTCACCAGGGTGCATTATAACTACTGTTAACAATACTAAGTGATAGAAAAGTGCAGCATTAAATATATCATTTAAAAGAAGGAGTTGGATACCTAAACTTTTAAAATCATTCAAGTCTTGAACATAAGAATCACATTGAAATATGTCATGTCTCTGCACCAGGTAAAAGCTTTGTATTTCAAGTTGTCTAGTGGACATGTTTTCAACATTAAAGATATTAAAGTTTGTAACACTTTTCTTCATTTTTTATTTCAATAGTTCCATATCTGAACAATAAAAAGAATATGACAAGTAATAAAATTTCAAAGACATGGACAAGTAGAGAATTATATTTATTAATACAAAACATATTGATGAATCAAATATGCAGAAGCAATCAAAGAGACAAAACAGGAGATGGAAGACGGATTTTTTTAAATTATTTTTTGTGCAAGTAACATTTAAATATGATATTTGAATTTACCTCTTTGACGGAGATTATTTTCTGCAGATACCAAGGCATCATAGAAAATGTAGTAAATACAGCTATAGTTTGATTCAAACAAACTCTTGGCTTCTTTGGTATCAATGTGTTCTGAAAATAAATTACAAATTTATTATTTTAGAAAGAAAAATAATTAAATACCTAAAGTAATTTATTTGGTTAATGTATGGGGTTTTTAAAATCTTAACAAGGAAAGGACAAAAAAAGTTTACTTTCTTTACATCCATGGTCAGTAATGGCCACTAATACCTCAGTTGGTAATTGGCCTCCCATACAGTTTCTCCACTTTGCTTGGTCAAAATTGTGTCTTCAGCTCACTATTAAGAATGCATTTTTGGCAAGAAAAAAGATTTTTTTACAAAATAATAATTATTATATTTTTATATAAGTATTATATATAACAATAAACTTACCGACAACAATTTTCAAATGTTTAAACCTTGCTGATGAGTCTTTTTTTGGATCTTGAAATTTTATGATTGACTTTTTAATATCAGCAGTGTGGACTTTCTTACTGAACATTTTATCTATCTGTAATAAAAACAAAATATCCTGGTAATAAAATTTATAATGTTCCAAAATATCTGGAATTCTTGAATAAAAAGAATTAGTACACCTAACAACATACCTCTTTATTTTAAGCTTACATTGCTTACACAGCTCAAAATATTTCACATGCTCATTTGATTTTCCACAAACTCTCTACTTCAATAAGAGTACTGAGTGAAAACTTTACTTCAGTCTGATCCATTTTCATAATCAAAAAAATTCAATCAAGTTTTATTCACAAATACTAAGTAGAAATTACAAAATAAAATTTGACCAAGGGTGGTGGTAATGCCGGTATTCTCTGCATTTTGCCTATGGCATATATCTATACTTTACAGAGCACTAACCTGAGGCAGTACTCTTATTTATTTATTTACACTTTCTTGATAGGACATATTATATACAACACAAATAATTACAAATTAAAATACAATATAATAGAAGAAAAAATAAAAGAAAAAAAATAAATATATACATAATATATGTCCTAACTAAAGGGCCGGGTTATTGCCTTTGGCAATCTCTTCCACCAAACCCTTTAAGAGAATACTCTTGAGAATTTGATCTAGATAGCTGGACAAAAGAGCAATAAGATGTGGTTGCCTTACAATCATACAAGTCTCTCTTGCTAAGATAAGACATTTCTTATATGAGTCAGAGGTAGCTATTACTATTTTTATATGCACAGTTGCAATACTCCAAAATATTCACATTTAAAGGACTAGTTGATAACCCTGTTTGTGGCCATCAAATAAAGTCAGTGTAGTTTTTGCTGCTACAACTACAACAATTTATTTGGCAGAGATAAAGTACAGCCCAATTAGGAAAAAAAAATGAGTTGTAAAGTACATCATTAATTTGAGAGCCATACATATCTACTCTACTGCAAAACCTATATAATTGAATATTATTGATTTATACTCACAATAGACATCTTGCTTAGGGATGTTACATTGCTATTTGAGCGAGAAACTTTTTGAGTATAAGAGGACAGATTAAAATTATTAGGTTCCATAGTTACCTACCTACTATGACAATAAATTATGAATATTACAGGATGAGTAAAAAAAATACTATGGATTACCATTTTAGTTCAAAGTGTTTCTAACTCATAACTGACTCAACAAGTGTTATAGTTTTAAGTTATCATTCATAGTGATCAGAGGAGTGTATGTTACTAGCCTGTAACAAAACATATTGGTTTTTACCACTGTGAAATCATTGAAGTATGATGGTAAGAACTTTCTGATTAATGTTGATTTTCACTTCTTCACTCTCCAGTAATCCCTGTTTAGAATACTGACATAAATTAAGAATTCTTACCTGTACAAGGATTACAAGACCTTAGTAGGTGAATGGCCTACATCTTGATGGTGATGTATGTGCGTAGTTCGGATCAATCACGATCACATTATTGAGACTAACCGGAAGTAAAGTACCAGAAACGGTCACAATGTTACTAGTTTTCAAAGAAAAAAAGGTGATATACTAATCTTTTGATTTCTACAAGAACTTTTCAAGTTCTTCGACTTTTTAGTTTTTGATTTTTCAAATTTCGACATTTCTGTGTTTGTTTATTTTCTAATCACGATCTCTCAAGATTATGAGGTTCAGAAAAAATCCACCGGAAAGTTTAAGCGCTAGTAACGGTGTCAGGAAGTGCTGCCCTCTTTAGAAATATTTTAAAACTATTTTAAACAGCTGTTTCTCCTTGTTTGTTACATCCTCGAAAAACCTCTAAATTTTATTTAGGGTCCAGCGAAATACTCATTGTGCAGTTTTTTGATTTTCTTTCTAAAATATAATAATTATGCCCAATTGCCCAACCAGGCAAGTATTTGAAGCATTACTGACACTGCATCACTGAAACCAAAAGGTATTAATAGATCGTAAAAGTGTACAAGTTCGCTAAATATAATATCAACTTTACATGTATTTAGAAACTCAAATACATGGGATTTGATATGTCACATTGTCACAACACTCACAAGTCTCACAACCCTCATCCAAGATGAATAATGAAAAGTTAGGGGCACTGCCCCAAAATAGCATTAAAATGGGACCGGGTTGCAAAAAGTTTGAAGTATCAAAAAAATAACAGGAGGAATTATTATTATTTTTTAAAATAAAATGTTGTTCTCTAACTTTTTCTGTATCTTTAACACTGTGAGATCATAATATAACACAGAGGGAACTCGATGTATCAAGATTTGCGTCCAAGAGGGACCATTAGCTGATTTCAACAGTGCCGGAGTTTAGTAATTTTTCTCTTCCGAAAGAGTTGGGTACCTAAACTACCTAATTCTTCTAAAATAATACTTTTACTTTTAAGATTTGGTATCTGACGTGAAAATTAAGGATGTTAAAAGATATCCGCCACTGCGTGAGGTAAACCAAAAATTCAAATAAATTGAACCAATCAGAAGCCGGGATTTGTAGAAAGAGGGACCATCAGCTGTTCAAAGTTGGACGCATAAATTTGTTCAACTCGAGATAGGTAAGGTTCCTTCTATGTTATAATATGATCTCACTGATCTTTAACCAATACAAAGGGACGGCCTTTGCGTCCATTTATTGCGACCCTGCGGCCGCTGAGTGCGGTCATTTTCAACTACAAGTTATGTGGTGAGTGTGGTTTATAAAATCAACTTCCATACCAAATTAAAAGTCTCTAGCTCTTACTGTTCTCGAGATATCGTACACAAATGGCCAAAGACCAATTAATATTAACAAGGTGTCCGCCTGTCCGCCCTTTACTATTGAGGAGTGTATGATATATATCCTATGCAGAAGGGGTGTTTCAGTTCTCAACCAGAGTTCGTTATCTGGTTGAGAACTTTTCCTTTATTATTATTTTTTTAAAAGGTAGTTGTGCCCCGGATTCGCTTTCGCATTACTTCAGGACACTTTACCTTTACATCCATGGCATTCGGGAGACGGAGAAACTCGGTTAGAATTTATCGCTCCGGCCGGGATTCGAACCGGAAACCTCCGGATCAGCAACCAATCTTCTTAAGCACTGAGCCACGGAGGTCGGCATTGGTCGAGAACTAAAGCACCCCTTCTGCATAGAAATACCATACAATGCCTCAAAGTAAAATGGTGGACACCATGCTATTAGCATATGGTGTCCGCCATTTTCTTTTGAGGTGGTCTTTCTCATAAGATGTCCAGAGAGCATTGGGTATTCCAGCAAAACGCTAACCTCTAGTTATGCCTCTAGTATTGTACGTGCTCAACAAAAATCACAAGCGAACAGCATTTAGTCGTATTTTTCTTTCTAACTAAAAAAAATTTCCTGGTTAGGTTTTTTTCCAAATATTTCCATTTTATTCCAAGGTCATTCGTGAAAGAAAAATGCGTTTGGTTACTTTTAAAGATAAACAATGGACTTAACCTATAAAAGATCTGGAAGCAAGAATTTTCTAATTCCACTTTGGTTAACTTTGGAAGTGGAAATTTTTCCTCTTCCAAAAGAAAAATGACTTGCTTCCAGTTTGGTTCATTTTATTCCCGTTTGAGTCGTATTTTTCTTTCTAACCAGAAAAAATTTCCTGGTTAGGTTTTTTCCAAATATTTCCATTTTATTCCAAGAGTCGTATTTTTCTTTCTAACCAAAAAATTTTTCCTGGTTAGGTTTCTTCCAAATATTTCCATTTTATTCCAAGGTCATTCGTAAAAGAAAAATGCGTTTGGTTACTTTTAAAGATAAACAATGGACTTAACCTATAAAAGATCTGGAAGCAAGAATTTTCTACTTCCACTTTGGTTAACTTTGGAAGTGGAAATTTTTCCTCTTCCAAAAGAAAAATGAATTGCTTCCAGTTTGGTTCATTTTATTCCCGTTTGGTTAACTTTGGTTAGAAAGAAAAATACGGCACTTGCCTGTCAAGAGTGTCAAGAGTCGTATTTTTCTTTCTAACCAGAAAAAATTTCCTGGTTAGGTTTTTTCCAAATATTTCCATTTTATTCCAAGGTCATTCGTAAAAGAAAAATGCGTTTGGTTACTTTTAAAGATAAACAATGGACTTAACCTATAAAAGAACTGGAAGCAAGAATTTTCTACTTCCACTTTGGTTAGCAAACTCTACTGGCGCTATCTTGACGAATCCTTTGGAACTAACGTTTTTCGTGTTTTTTATAGCTTTGGAAGTGGAAATTTTTCCTATTCCAAAAGAAAAATGACTTTTCTTCCAGTTTGGTTGTCATTTATTATTCCCGTTTGGTTAGCAAAGAAAAATACGCGGCAAAGGTCAATTCCGTAAAAGAAAAAATGCGTTTGGTTACTTTTAAAGATAAACAATGGACTTAACCTATAAAAGAACTGGAAGCAAGAATTTTCTGCTTCCACTTTGGTTAGCAAACTCTACTGGCGCTATCTTGACGAATCCTTTGGAACTAACGTTTTTCGTGTTTTTTATAACTTTGGAAGTGGAAACTTTTCCTATTCCAAAAGAAAAATGACTTGCTTCCAGTTTGGTTCATTTTATTCCCGTTTGGTTAGAAAGAAAAATACGGCAAAGGTCATTCGTAAAAGAAAAATGCGTTTGGTTACTTTTAAAGATAAACAATGGACTTAACCTATAAAAGAACTGGAAGCAAGAATTTTCTACTTCCACTTTGGTTAGCAAACTCTACTGGCGCTATCTTGACGAATCCTTTGGAACTAACGTTTTTCGTGTTTTTTATAACTTTGGAAGTGGAAATTTTTCCTATTCCAAAAGAAAAATGACTTGCTTCCAGTTTGGTTCATTTTATTCCCGTTTGGTTAGAAAGAAAAATACGGCATTGGTTAACTTTAGTCGTATTTTTCTTTCTAACTAAAAAAAATTTCCTGGTTAGGTTTTTTCCAAATATTTCCATTTTATTCCAAGGTCATTCGTGAAAGAAAAATGCGTTTGGTTACTTTTAAAGATAAACAATGGACTTAACCTATAAAAAGAACTGGAAGCAAGAATTTTCTACTTCCACTTTGGTTAGCAAACTCTACTGGCGCTATCTTGACGAATCCTTTGGAACTAACGTTTTTCGTGTTTTTTATAACTTTGGAAGTGGAAATTTTTCCTATTCCAAAAGAAAAATGACTTGCTTCCAGTTTGGTTCATTTTATTTCCGTTTGGTTAGAAAGAAAAATACGGCATTTGGTTAGAAAGAAAAATACGGCATTTGGTTCATTTTATTCCCGTTTGGTTAACTTTGGTTAGAAAGAAAAATACGGCATTTCAGTGCATCCTGTAAAAAAAACTGTGTAGTATGAAAGTTTTTAGGCAGATCCCTGAAAAAGGAATGTACGCGTTTGAATGCTGATTAAAATTTTGTTTTTCTTATTTTACTTTTTAATTCTTCATCCTCAACTTCTTTCATAGATTTTGTCGACGTACAATTAATTTATTAAAGTATTTTTATCCAGAAAGTGTATTTGATTTAACAATTTTTAACCGTCCATCATTTTCTAACTTCCTTCCTTCGTTCTGTCTTTAATTCATTTGTGTGATCAGTAAACGACTCCGAAAAGTTTTGTACCATTTTGGTGAAACACCTCTTCTTTCATAAAATTGAACATGATTGCAGGTGTTTAAAAAAGTAGGTTTCATTCTTATGTTATTAAAAGTTTATCCTACTTCCTTTTCAACATGAGAGCTTAATGTTGTTACCTATACAAATGCAACTAAACTTTAGATTCAATGTTACCAACCAGGAGAGTATTTTAACATTTTGGCAACTAAGTTCACAGAAATAAGTTAAATATCATTCAAGAAAAGGACCCCCTACTCAGGATGAGGTCTATCCAATTCAGATTCTAGACCAAAAGAAAAATAAATTAATTTTGTCCCAAAATACCTATTTTGATAATGTTGAATCCATCATCTAGTACAAGAAAACACCTTACTGGCTACTTGTTAATCGGGTCAATCCATCATTAAATTTTTTGGGATTTGGATACTTGAGCACTGAAAGTACATTTAAATTCATGGTAGAATATGTTCTAATATTCAAATAGGGTTTAATGTGATTTCTTTAGATATTGTACATCTCTTAAGCATTTAACTAGTGATCAATCTATAGCTAATAGCTATTTACTATGATTTATTCTTTTGGTTATTGGTGTTTTTATAGTAAGAGAGTAAAAAGTCATTGATTAAAATATGCTCTTCTTGTGTATCACATTTACTACTACATACCCACTTTTAAAGTAATATTTTGATTTATTTATTTATTTTATAATCTAAAAGTATTCACAGTTATGTTTTTTCCAAGCAACTATTGCTATGAATTAAAGGACCAACATGAACAATTGAAGCTTCAACTATTTTAAGTAATGACGTTATTGTGAATTATTGTAATAATGACCAAATCACTGTGTCAAATGTGCTCAGTTTATAAAATTTACCCCAGTGAAAAATGTAATATTTTTTTGCAATAAACATGGATTGAGACGTCAAGAAATGAAATTTGTTGAAAATGCTGCTTCATTAAATGAGGACAAACGTAAGATCAAAAGTACATCAGCATCATGTATCAAAATGACAGATCAGGCACAACATTTGAATGGAGATGTCAACAGTATTAAAGTGACTGTGAACGGAAACTTTAGCCCAAAAAAGCTCACAGCAAGTGGTAGAGGACATCCAAACCACAACAACAGTACAGACTCTGATGGTAGTGATAGTGCTCTAGGTGGAGGGAGATTGAAATTTTTCAAAGGTAAGAATATTCAACTCCCTGCATGTTTATTTTGTATGTTGTTCAATAATTTTGCCTCTGGATGCCTTATGGCTAATGATATAATTATGGTTGGTGATCTTAAATTTAAATGGTAACTGATTAACTAACCATCCATTATTTTATTTTAGTATTGTATTAGACTAGGTAATAATAATAAAATCTTGAGCTATTAGCAGGCATTTAATAGTGTGAATAATCTATTTCATAAAATCTTGGCCTATTTACCTATGTATGTAATAACCTCTATCTTGTTGGTGGTAGTTATTTGCTATATTGATTTAGGTAAGAAAAACAATTTTATTTCAAAAAGATTTTTTTTTTAGATCATATCACTTTCAATTGAACAACCACCCTTCTTTAATCTGTGAAAACCCTAAAACCACTTCTGTTCAACTTAACCCTCTTCTGCCTTAATTTTTTACTCATACGGGGTCTACTAAGACAATATATTTTTTGGTCTACTTTCATCATCATTGAGTAGCATCATTGTGTTTGATACTCTCATCAAATTTATACAGGGAGGCTATCAATTAACAAGGGCCCCCAGAACCAAGTTAGTGAAAGTCTGATATTTAGTTAGGACATATGTATATATTTTATTTTTTTTTTTCTTGTGTTATATTATTATTATTGTCATTTATATATTTACTTTTTCCCATTATTTGTCTGAATTTGTCTGTATGTTCTACTAATAAAGTGTTTCTAAATAAATAGATATTTCCACTTCTATACTGACTTAGCTCAAGGTGCATAATAAGCAAAGCCAGTGCAAAAGTGAAAAATACAGACTTTGTGTTTTAAGTATGCTTTTACACCATCAGATCAGGTGGGCTAGGGCCATGGAGATGCCAGTCTCCAAATACAAGTTTATAATATCCTGTTTAATATGTACATTGTACTGCCACCATTTTGTTATTATACACAATGGGCTACTTTACTAATTACAAAATAGTTGGTAAAAAAATATACACAGGTCTGTTTCAAAAAATATTACAAGAGAAATTAGGTCAATTTATTAAATATAATTACCCTAGCATTTAGTATCTAGTGCCATCTATCTTAACACGTTGAGCGCCGCATGATTTTGACGTAAACTTTTGTCTGTTCCAAGCAAAAATTGGTCAATTTTCAAAATCAAGCTATCTCAGCTAATAAGATTGCTCAGAACCAAGACCATCACGTTATAGCTCTGTTCCACGGCAATAATTCCTTCATAAGAAATACATTGATACAACACCCCCATAGGGACTTAGTGTACATAAACTGAAGTCATATTTTAAAGCCCCCATGTGGGTTTAGGTACCAGTTGATAGTATAGAAAAAGCCCCCATGGGGTCCTGCGGCGCTCAACGTGTTAAACTACACTAGCTAAAACCCAGAACTTTGTTGCCTTTGAGGTTTTGCCCATGACTAGCATCCTATTTAGATTTTTTAAAAATCCTTTCTTAGTGTATATGTGCTGACATATCAGAAAAGTGCCAGAGACTGTGCCAAAGTAGGAGTTATTTGGTCTAGCCATTTCAAAGTTCTGTTGATTATGAGTTCTTTAAGTTACAAGAATATTTTCACCTCTCAAAAATATATTTACACAAACATACCACTCTTTGAGATTTAAGATTTTTTTTTGAGAATTTGATGTACCTAGTCTTAAAACTTAATGGTCAAGCATCTGATAATCCAGAGGTCATGGGTTCAAAATTTCAAAACCTAGTCTGGACATGACTAGTTATCCCCCTCATTTAGGATTTTGACCACATAATAATATGTCTTGGGCTTATAATGGTACTCATTAGACCTAGTCAGGCAGTAGGTATAAAAAAGTCAATATTACTACCTACCTATTTGGTAGGTATGTAAGTATTTTTCAACATTATTATTATTATTACTCATAAATACCTAATACCTACTGTAAGATAAAAATTACTTGAAAAATAAGTTAACATTGAACTTAGTGGATTCAATATTTCAAATTTGAACCATTTTATTTGCTCTATTATTATTATTATTTTATATTGATATTTAACCTCTGGCTCTCTATAGTAAAATATTACCATTGCCTTTTTTGTTGGTGTATCATGCTCAGTTCATACATCTGGAATATAATCATAATCAAACACATTAAAAGCCTGGCAGGCACAGGATACCTTGCTTGTAAATCCCAGAGTACCAAATTGCAAAGATGAGGGATAATATCCATATAAAATCACTTAAAAATGTACATAAATACCAGTCTCCTCAATATCTACATTCATTGGTATAGTGTAGATACATAAAAAAGCTATGGTTTTGTAGGTACCTACTCAGCAAAACATTTATGTATTAATTTATTTACATACCTTACCCACTTTTTATTATACATTTCTGTCTCTCTATGATAAATGAACAATTGAATATGCTAAACTTTCTGATGAACATAATTATTGTAGAGAATGTACACTTGTACTTGTACAGGGTGAACAATGTATGGGAAGTTATTGTAATATGTATAGATTGTATAGTTATTGTATACTAACAGTAAAATGTATGTGAATAAGAAGGGGCAAGTTTAACTTAAACAGGATATCATTTGTGCTTGTACATGACTAAATCTCAGATAAACCAGGTCTAAAGAGTGAATAAACCAGTAGTTTGACTGCAAAATTATATACAGGGGGTAGACCAGTAGTATGGCTAGAGGAGCATAGAGATTGGAGAGTGACTAAAGCAGTAGCCTGTCCACTGAATCATAAAAAAAGAAGTAGACCAGTTACCTGACTGCAGTATTATAAACAAGCGATAGACCTATATACTAGCTGCAGAATTTTAGAAAGGTATTAGACCAATATTAAGGACATAGATATAGATATTTTTTTTAATTTTGGTTAAGTTTTTTAGTAGTTAGTTGCATAGGCTTAGTTAGGCAAAAATAATTGTAATTAGTTAGAACTGAAATAATTTCCATTTATTGCATTGTAAAAAAATGAAAAAAATAGTCTGGCTAGAGGACTATCGCTAGGGAGTAAGACCAGTAGTCTAGCTAAAAGTCTATAGATAGGGAGTAGACCACTAGTCTGGCTAGAGGACTATAGATAGGGAATAGGCCAATAGTCTCTCTTTGGGGATTTTGAGGGTGAGCATTTTCTGGAATAAGCGCCTGCGGGGCTAACCAGGATCTCTTGGTGTAAATGTTAGGCTCAACTGCCGGAATCGTATATTGGACTATTAAGCGAAAAAATAAACGCACACATCGTGATCTGGTATGTCTATTCCAAATGCTCGAAGTTGAATTTCGGCTAATGAGCAAGCTTGAAATGGTCATTCCGCGATTTGGTAGTTTGCAATGTTCGTAACACCTATATTGAGCTATAGCTAGCGCAGCGTCGACTGTGGAGGTTAAATGGACATTTCTCTGATTGTGTATGTTAAATTGACATTTCTCTGATTGTGGAGGTTAAATTGACATTTTTCTACATTTCACTGTAATATTTTAGAAATACCTATAATAATAATAAATCATTTGTTTTTCATTTTCAACTGTAGTTTTTTTTGGGATACAACTTCTCCTGTACTAAGCCGCAAAGTACTATCAGCAAAGATTCCTATTGGTCTCTACTAAGAAAGATTTTACGTGGAAAGATTAATTTATCAAGGTTTTTTTTGCTGGGCGAACCGTAGATTACCGTGCACTGGTAGTCAAGTGGTTAACGCGCTAGTCTGCTAGCGGTAGCAGACTAGCGCGACAGGTAGCACAGGGATCCGTTGGTTCGAATTCCTTCCAGTGCATGATTTTTTTCTCATCAATTTGAGTTTGTGACCATAAATAATAAGACTCTGAGGGTTAGGTGGTAGAAAATGCTTTGTGCAGTAACCTCGCCTGGTGGTTGCCTTCCACTACTGAGTGTTATTATTATTAGATTTTGTTTGCATTTGGTATTTTACTTTTAAAAGTTTCCATAGAGCTATGAAATCTTCTAGGTTGGCTTGTAGACTATTAGATACTAAGAAAATAATCAAGATACCATGACTTCTCGCTGGAACTGAACTGATTCGCTGATTCTCCTTGGTCCATTTAACTAGACTCTTGATCTACCAGATTCTAGAAAGTAATCATTGAATTTCAATCAAATAGCTTCTAATTACGTAGGTATAATGTTAGTTACACACTCGCTTGTTTACTCTTGTGTTGAACGCTACTCTTTACTGCTATTGTAATAAATTATTGTTCATTTGATTTTGAATCTTGTGGCATCAGAGAGGTTAAGGCACTAGTCTGGTGGTTAAGGTGCCAGTCTCGTGGTTAGGGCGCTTGTCTGGTCTAGGGAGTGAGGTTCAAGTCCCACCCAATTAATTCATTATTATATTTACTACCTTTACCATAATAATAATAATAATAGTTATTGGCACCTAGATAATTATTGGCACCTAAGAAACTGCTTGATTTTAGGGACTGGCTTTTTTGGTTAGCATTTGTTCCATCATTTTCTTTTAAATAGTCTACAAAATTAATCGTCAGTGAATATTTTTTTTTTCTTAATTTTCACAAATTAACGGGGGCATAGCCGATCGCCGTGGCTCAGTGGTTAAGAGCATTGGTTGCTAACCCGGAGGTTGCGGGTTTGAATCCCGGCCGAAGCGGAAAGTTCTAATCGAGTTTTTCCGTTTCTAGAATGGCATGGATATAAAGATAATGTGCCCTGAAGTAATGCGAAAGCGGTTCCGGGGCACAACTACCTTTAATAAAAACGGGAGTAAACCCCATGTTTACTCGGTAAAGTGTTTATATGTGAATCAGTCGTAGAAACGACCCTGTAAGCCGGAATTTAGCCTGAGCACAAGTACCTATCGTAACAGAACATCTCTCGTGGATATTTTCTTCTAGTGAGGAGCACTAAGCATTCATTTACTTTCTTGAAGAATCGACTGAAAAGAATAAAAATCGAAGAGTATGGTAGTCATAATTATAATAGCTATAGTAATAATCAGTAATAGTAATAATCATGACTATTATACAGAGTGTTTGAAAGTCCTTTCACGATCTTTCTTTTAGTTTGTGTTTAACGTCACTTCTTAAAATTGGGTTTAACGTCATAAGTAGTGTATAATATTATTTTATAATTTAAAAATTGATTGCATAGATAGTAGCTATTTTTGGGGGGAGGTTAACGTCGCTTTCAAAATGGTCATATAAATATCACGACAGGGGTGTTAACCTCGATTCGCAGGAAGCTCACAAATATGCTACCCACTTTAATCTCACCTTGCCACAAATATGTTTGCCACAAATGCGTCCTTACCATTACAGATTTCTGATGTAAAAGAAAATATATTTTAACCAAGTTGTAATATTACTTACCTACATATACTTATACATATTATATTATGTAATTTTGTTTATCAACCTATTAGTTTATCTACTTAAGTGCTCACTGGGTGGACATCATGCTTGTCCAGAAATAGGGAGAGTCTTACAAAACCTTTCAGATTTGGAACACCCTGTATACCAATGATTTCAAAAATGATATTAATAATCATTGAGATCATAGAAGAGTAGTAATGATCTTGAGGACAACATATTGATGATGCATTGATAACAATAATGCTTATGGTTTCTAAAATGATAGTTTTATGATTCCCGAGATTTAATAATAATTCCGTGTCCGTGAGATAGACACAGATGCCTAATACATCACGGTGATGAGAGGATAATAATTATGGACCCCAGATTCGATGTCTAGGCTCCTATGCCCATTTTATTTGGTTTTAACGTCCTGATTTGAAATAATTAGGACGGGTGTTTCACCCTTCATTTGCTGGGAATCGTACCAGCTACCCACATCAACCCCACCCAGACTCGGTTTGGCCGGAAAAGCCGCAGCCTCACGTGATTTTTACTTCGGAGGAAATAGAATTTTTGTGAGAAAATTCTGCCCAACCCGGGGATCGAACTCAGGATCTCTGAACCACGGGCAGTAGTCACAACCGTTACACCACGGAGGTTAGCAATATAGTGAGGATAAATTTATAACAATAATGCGATTTCTGATAGTTTTATGAATTCTTAGATGATATTTTGTATTGTGATTGTTGATCATGATCTTCAACGAAGAATGAGAAGTATCTATGATGATAATAATTTCTTATTATGATCTGACTGGAGAACAAGAAAAAGAGAGTAAGAAAGCCCAGGGGCTATCTCCTCATTATTATTATCCAGGGCGGGCAGCTGGCTAAGAGGTCGGCCTTGTGCAATGGACCAGGAATGTATACGCGTGCCTGCATGGTCCATCCACAGTGGAAGTGTTTTATGTCCAGCGGTACGCCGCACCGATTGACCGGTCGATCCTTTGAGAACTCGGCTTTGAACGTGTGGTCAAGCCGCCTGGTGCGTTGGTTTGGCCCGAATAAGGAAATTGAACGGCTAAAATATTAGACAAGAAGTTTGCCGAAAAAAAAAAAAGAATGATTAAATAGTAGATCTAAGAATGACGTTCCCACACGGTTTTGTCCTTTAAAAAATTCGAAAAATGAAATTTTGGACTAGAAATTTTGTGCATTCTAATACCTTTGATGTTTCGATACGGTTTTGTCCGGAAATAATTTGGATGACTGACATTGGACTAGAAATTTTTTAAAACAAAATTTAGAATAATAAAAGATCTAAAGTTGTGGGTTCGTTATGAGGTGCGTGGCTGCTTGGTCGGCCATCCATGCATTCTAGGTCATATACTCCTGTTATGCTGCCTGAAAGTTTTGTACAGTTAGTCCATTTTAAGAGATAGCTCATGTAATTTGGTGGATAACTGCATTGTTGAACTAGAAGTTCCGAAACTTCTGTATTTGATTTTCTGAAAAAATATTAATAAGTTTAGGTAAGGCGACCTCCGCGGCTGAGTGGTTAAGAGTATTGGTTACTGACCCGTAGGTTGCGGGTTCGAATCCCGGCCGCAGCGGAAAACCGAGCTTTTCCGTTTGCAGAATGGCATGGGTGTAAAGGTAAAGTGCACTGAAGTAATGCGAAAGCGATTCCGGGGCACAATTACCTTATAGATAAAAAAGTGATATTCGGGTAGATATTACTGATTCGCCCTCGTATAGTATTAACTTTGACGTTCAAGTAAGACATGGCCTTTAGGACGGATTCGGCTCCTTTGGTTGTCTTTTGATCAGTTTCTGCAAGTATAGAGCTAGTAGTTTTGATCAAATTTAAACACGAGAATCAGAGGATGACATGACCGAAAAAATAGTCAGTCTTCTTTTGTATTAAGGCCTACCGCGCCTAGCTCCAGATTTTCATGGTAAAACAAAAAAGCCCATTTTTACAAATAAGAACATATTATTTTTCGTTGGTATTTTTTTCATTGGTTTCCAACTTTAGGATGTGAGGATTTTTTCACGATGAATTAATTGCCAACGTCGATACCTCCAAACCATATTTGCTGGGATTCCGGCCCAACCCAGGCTGGGTGAGGTTAATATGGGTAGCCGGTTTGTTAGTTTCCGGCGAATGGAGGGTAACAGCCCCGTCGTGATATGACCATGTCCATGCAGTTGAAAGCGACGTTTAACCAGAAAAACCATATTTTTTAAACAAATCAAACCCACTCCAAAAAGAACATCAAGATACACGAAATATTACAATCCGTTCATCTTTCTTTGTTTTATTTACACTAGATGTTTTCATGTTCTTCAAAGCTCTTCAGGGCAACTTGGGCAACTTTCATTTCTCCGCTAATCTCCAGCACACGATTCTTTTCGTGTTGGTTTCGTCAGGGCTCTGCTTGACCGTGTTAAGTGAAAACCACAGAAAACAGCCTTCACTCTTTGCTCTCCTCTGCTGATGTCAATGTACTTTCTGTACTAGAATTACCGGATAGTCTGGATTCAGTACAGATTGTACTCGTCAGTGTACTAGCTAGTACACTTCTGGATCGAGTACACATCGTACTCTTCGATATACTTTTCACACTCGAATTACCTCTGAGAAGTTTGACTTTTAGGGCGAAATTAACTGACAAAATTGAGTTCTAAAGTTATGACTGGTTTTCCCTATTTAAGACACTACGCACATCGAGAGTTACAGAGGCACCACAAAAACGTCTATTAATTTCTAGATTACTCTGCTTTCCGAAAGAAAATTCACATGTTGGCTCTGTTGCCAAAAATATGAACTCAACTGTGTTGGAAAATAAAGAAATTTAGTAAAGAAATCACTTATCCTGAAAAAAAACTCTGCCAAAAACTAAACAGACATCATCATGATTGTGACCATTGTAAAGCATATAACAAATGTACGAGTTAAACCAGTCTTTCTGTCAGAGTTGAGTTGGCAGTACGTTTAGTTTTAATTTTGTACGAGACAAAAGTACGAGTTGGTCGCAGGATATTCAGGATACGTCCAGTCTTGGTTGAGCACACTTCGTACTAGTCCTGGACAGGTTAGCCTAAGAAGTTGAGAATATAAAACTGGATGCCGAGAGAGAGGATCGAACTCAGGGCCGACAGAATAGAAACCTAAATGATGTGTCTTGGGGACCGCCAGGCCGCGAGTTGAGTAGACTCAATATACATTGTATTAATAGATAACTGGTAGTCAAGTGTTTAACGCGCTGGTCTGGCAATCCAGGTAGCGTTGGGATCCCTAGGTTCGAATCCTACCCAGTGCATGAATTTTTCCTCATTAATTTGAGTTTTTGACCACATACTAATAAGCCTCCGAGGGTTAGGTGGTAGAAAATGCTCTGACTATTAACCTCGCCTGGTGGTTACCTTCCACTAAGGAGTGATATTATTATTATAACTTCAAAAAAAAAATATTTCGTATTCCGGTCTCCGCCGGATAAAATCCAGCCACGATGGTTTCATGTCTGGAATCTTCTGATTTTGGGGTCAAAAAGACCGTATCTTCATTTTTTGCATCAATTGGAAAAAAGAGCTCTTTTTATATTACACTTGAACTTTTAACATCAAGAGCCAAATTTTAAAATGAGATTACATCAGGGAAAACCGTCCCCTCAAGACGGACTTGCCACCGATCACCATATCTCGGATCGTTAACTGATATTATAATTTACCTTGGGGTTGTTAACTGATATTATAATCCAGCCTTTTACACGAATTTCTTTTAAAAGTCTTTCTACCTCATTTTATGGACTGATATTCCTCACGCTGTAATTTGGGGTTCATTCTAGTACAATTTAAAATCCTGAGCCCTTTAATGTGACTTTTCAAAATCATTACTCTTATTGAAACTGTCTCGTTCACTTATGCCACTGTTTGAGCTCCTCTCCAGCGAAAATCTCAATTTTGTTTCTATAACACTCTTCATGAAATACTGACCCTAATTCGGATCTTTTTTGGTATTCCTTTCTGTAAATTTTTGCATTGAACTTGTCTCATTCGTACCTTTAATTTGATACCCCACAAGACCGGGGTTTTTTTCTTCAACTTATTTTCTCTCGTACGAGAGTCCATTAGAAAGCCCCCCTAAAACCTCACCTGATTCCCATCAAGCAAGAAGTACAGCACGATCACGCTAGCTATACATTCTGGTATAGATATAGTGTACAAGGTACAGGTATAGCTCTGTACATAATGCGCACGCGTTCCTATTTATCTAGGTCCTAATTGTTTACCAGCCGTAACATATACACGCCAGTATACCGGGTCTGCCATTAGTACCATTTGGTGTGCCACTTTGGCTACTTTTCTAGCTTTCAGGTCAAAATCCTTAATTTCATTTATTAGTTATACTATGTGTCTGTTCTATCCTGATTATTCTGTTGAATCGAGAAACTCATTTTTTTCCTTATCCCATAATTAGGAAAGTATTAATTGGTTGAAAAATTGACTTTCCTTATCCTTATCAGTCAAATTCCGCCACTGGTGACTCAATAATAACTGTAGCTAAAAAATAATGTCAAATATGACACAACCCTCATTTAAGATGAATAATAAAAAAAAACCGGTGTATTGGTATCCAACAAGTTTAGGATATCAAAAAAATGATCGAAGTAAACCCTTCTTATTTTTTTTTTATTCTAAAGAAAATCTCTATATGTTCTTATTTTTGTATCTTTAACTAATCCAAAGAAACGTAAAAAGGCCGTAAAAAGCGGCCGCCGTATTCAACCAAAAGTTTCGTGGTTCGTGTTGTACCGTTCTCAAGATATCGTGTTTACACGGACGAACAGACTAATGACCGAAAACAACTATTTTGGTATCCTGATGACATGATTCGTCTAGAAATGCGAAAAACTGGGTAGGTCATTTTACCACCGTGTAGCCTTTCACTGGCCCCTGTGGGGCGCTACCTCAGAAGTTTACATTAGACACTAAACTAACATTTGACACTAACCGTAGTAGGTTACATTAGACATTAACCTAAAGAAACACAAAAAGTGTGTGCCAGCATAAGCCCACGGCACAACAATACATATATTAAATTTGGCGCGAACATTCCTGGTAGACCTTTTACATCACGGCAACACTGTAGCTTTCAACTTTCTCGGCTCCTCGTCCACCCTGTATACACATTGGAAAATAATTGACCTGGATCAAATTATACTGAGTTTGTGAACTCGGTATAACTCGCAGAGCGTGTCGCGAGTTCCTTCCTACTGTTAGAACCTAGCCTTCGCTGTAGCTCGTGCTAGATGTCTGAGATACAAGCCCAGCACACCCTAAAACACAATCTACTCTTATACAGGGTACAACAGGTGACTGTTTAGGTGTAGCTTATGCTAGATGTCTGAGATACAAGCCCAGCACACCCTAAAACACAATCTACTCTTATACAGGGTACAACAGGTGACTGTTACTCATGTCAGATGTCTGAAATACAAGCCTAGCACACCCTAAAACACAATCTACTCTTATACAGGGTACAACAGGTGACTGTTACTCATGTCAGATGTCTGAAATACAAGCCTAGCACACCCTAAAACACAATCTACTCTTATACAGGGTACAACAGGTGACTGTTACTCATGTCAGATGTCTGAGATACAAGCCCAGCACACCCTAAAACACAATCTTCTCTTATACAGGGTACAACAGGTGACTGTTACTCATGTCAGATGTCTGAGATACAAGCCTAGCACACCCTAAAACACAATCTTCTCTTATACAGGGTACAACAGGTGACTGTTACTCATGTCAGATGTCTGAGATACAAGCCTAGCACACCCTAAAACACAATCTTCTCTTATACAGGGTACAACAGGTGACTGTTACTCATGTCAGATGTCTGAGATACAAGCCTAGCACACCCTAAAACACAATCTTCTCTTATACAGGGTACAACAGGTGACTGTTACTCATGTCAGATGTCTGAGATACAAGCCCAGCACACCCTCAAACACAATCTACTCGTATACAGGTTGCGATGAGTGACTTTTAAAACGTACCTTATGCTAGATGTCTGAGAGACAAGCCCCTGATTTTTTGACCACATTACACAAAGAAGACCTTATTAAAAAGTGCGCTTTCAAAGAGTCGAGTTCGTTCCCATTTGGTTTACAATTTTGACCTTTAAACTTAAAAACAAGTTTAATTTATTTTTTATTTTAAATGTGTTAATCACTTTCGTGATATCACAACTACTCAAACTCGCTTTACTAAATCTACGCTGAAGCCGGGACTTGAACCACCGACCTTCGGGTTACATGTCCGGCGCCCTATCGGTAAACAGTTTAATTTGATTAAAGGGAGAGGAGGGCAGGGGCTTGGAAGGGCTAGCACCACAAAAGTGCTACGGCCCCCACTAAAATTAAAACCAGCCCTGCTGGGTAAAAGTAAAACAAAGTTTTTTTTTATTTTATTTTCATATACGGATTCTATTTGACCCGACTTCATGTCTTAAACATGGCCTAAAAGGTTAAGTGAGTTGTTTAAACTGATCAAGATATACTAATGGTGAGCACATAAAAAAAAAATATCTAAAATATAATGAGGTGGCCCATTTTACTCTCTTTTTTCATGTTACACCAACAGGCGATAGTACATTATAGGCGAAAAGCCATTCTAAATAGTAAATATCGATATCAAAAAAATTCTGAGGAGTAATTATTACACATTGATGGAAATAAAAACCGAGTACCTCACGTTTGTCATGTCTTCTTTAAACAAACATTCTCTGAACTTCACTGAAGTCAGGACATACTGTCAAGTTGGCTAAAATTCCGACTGACCCCCCTTAAGGCACTTTGTCCCCAGACTTATTTCCGACAGTGAAAGCGGGGGTGAATAGACGGTCGTGCAAGAATTGCTATCTTTGCATAAAGTACAAAGACACTTTTTTTTCTCAAGATAAACTATACTTAGGTGTGCACAAAATCCTGAACTCTGTGAATCTATAGTGGAATTGCTTTGTGCTTCCATTCCACTCAAAGAATGTTTACTAAGTATTTGGAAATTAAATTGAATTGAATACTTTGAATTGAATTGAATAGTATTTAAAAAAGAGCTATAAAAATACAGTCTTATATTGTCTTATACTTTTATCTATTATTGCCAGCGTTGAATGCACCGGTTCTCTTAGGATCACCAAAGTTAAGCAACGAGGTGAAGACATTCCGCCCCGACCCAGGCTGGGTGAGGTTAATGGGGTATATAGCAGGTTTGTGAGTTTCCTGCGAATGGAGGGTGCCGTCGTGATATGACCATGCAGTTGAAGGAGACGCTAAACCCAAATAATAAAAAAATAATATATTTATTGGTACAAGAAACTATTACATGCAATACGTCTCCTATAAGCTAAGGCTAACTTCTGAGGAGAATAGTTACTTTACAACTGGAATGCTTTTAAAAAAAAACTGGTGTAAACATCACACGACTTTCCTTATCTCCCAAAAAGGAGTCGAATTCCGCCACTGGTGACTGAACGGTAACAGATAACTAAAAATCAATGCCAAATTCGTGATCAGCACTTCAAAATCATTTAATTTGATACGTCACAACCCCCATCTAGGATGAATAATAAAAAAGTTAGTCCAATCGGGTCCCCCTACAATACCGGTAAATTGGGGCCGGTTTCCAAAAAGTTAAAGATATCAAAAAAATGATCAGAGTGAACCCCTATTATTTTTTTTAACTGAGAAAATGTTGTTCTCGAACTTTTTTTGTATCTTTAACCAATTCAAATAAGCGGTGCTTGCGGCCAATATTTGCGGCCCTGCGGCCGCAGAATGCGACCGATTTCAACCAAAAGTTTCATGGTTCGTCTGGTGTATAAAATTAATTACCATACCAAATTTCAAGTCTCTAGCTCTTACCGTTCTTGAGATATCCTGTTCTCACACACACAGACACACAGACAGACACACAGACAGACGCACGGACCAATGGCTGAAAACCACTTTTTTGGTATCCTGAGGCTATGATTCGTCCAGAAATGTGAAAAGCTGGGTAGGTCAAATTTTCGACGAATACAATACTTTCCTTATTATTAGGATAAGGAAAGTAATATACGGATTTCAAACATACAAAGAAAAATTCATACATTGGGTTCGATATGAACCAACGGATCCCGACGCTACCTGGATTACCAGACTAGCGTTTTAACCACTTGGAGCATCAATATACCAATCAACAGGTCCTACTTGAGTTGTCGCTGTCTTGTGGTTTATGCGTGATTTGTGAAAGGAAACGATCAGGAGATTAAAGTCAAAACCAACCAATCGATTTCCTTGGCTCGTGTATCACACCTTACCGTTATCAATTTCTCTGTATGAGCTTTAACCCATTTGGTAAATCTTCTCGTGAAACGCAATGCTTAACTTTAATCTTGATTCATAATTTAGGGGCCCAAATTATGAATCAAGTTTAAAGTTAAGATAAACCAGACACGCAATCAATTCAGAGTTTCAACCAATCACAGAGCACGATAACCCGAGTTGAGGGACAGACTGACATATCTTAATTTAATCCTGTTTTATAATTTGGCCCCAAAACCATCCAGAGATAGCGCGTTTCTAACACTGACAGGGAGAGAATAAAATTCCACAGGCGCGAGGCGTGCTTCTGTGGTGTGAAACTAATTCTCACCTGTAGTGGTTCTGTGTAATGCTATCTTTACCATTTTCCTGGGTACTCGTTCAAAGAAATCCGAACAGAATTCGATGATGTATTGTGGACACTGCATATTCAGCGCTCTCCATACAAATAGTAGCACATGTATTTATACAAATAGTAGCTACTGAGGTCGATTGAAATCGCGAAAGTGTTCATTGTCACGCAAAAGGTTAACGAGAGTCCTTACGTGTAACAGTAATGAGGCGGATACATTACATATATCACATATATGTACATTGTACATACCTAGATGTAGATACCTATGTGGGGATCCATTAGTAGCACTAGTCTTCAACCTATGAGTAGTATTGGTATAAGTAGGGCTGTTGGCTATGAAAGCTCTTTGTCACTGCGACCTCAAACAGATCTTTTGTGACATGCCCCTGTAACTCTAAAAGAGATCAAAGCTATTTATGTATTAGCTTAAGATTCTTTTAGGACCGATTCCGGTAACTTCTTTAGGTGTTAGAATCATAAGCCTTGAGAAGTGTTTCAGTCGAGCGTGAGAGGCTGCTCCACATTCACAGAGAATATGTTTTGCTGTCTCTGGGACCTCTTTACAGAGACTGCATTTTTGGTCTTGAGCGAAGTCCATTTGTTTAGACGGTTAAAAAGCCAGTAAGAATTCCTCTTTGCTCAGACAGGGCATTTTTTTGCTCTTTTGTCTGGCCTCTTGCCTCTTGTGGATTAAGGCATTGTTTGAGCAGCCATTCGAACCACTTTCCAGCAGCTCTTGAGAGTTTCAGAAAGATCTTTTTCTTTTGAAGATTTTCAAAAGATTCCGAGAGATGTTTCAGTTAGTTACCTTTTACGACAGGGGGAACAACCCGTGGTCTTATTCTTAGCCGAGAACCACACGGAACCTATGTCCTTTATCTATTAGTGAGTAGTTTGGCAAATATATTGTAGGACGTGTTTGTGTAAGGTCGGTGGTTCGAGTCCCAACTTTGCCAAATATTTAGTAAGGCGAGTTCAAGTAATAAATTCTGATATGAAAACTCACACACACACACTATTCATCAATATTGACTGTTCAGCATAGGAGCAAATTTTCGTTTCCTGACTGTAAAACAATTCTATCAGTTGGATCAATAAATTTGAGTTCCTAAAAAGTTAAGTTAATTATGTTATCAAAGCTGTGTTAATCCCTTTCATGGTAGCATAATCTCGCGGTGCTAAATTTTTAACAACATGGGACTTGAATAAACGACTACTAGGTTACATGACTTACAAGTCCGCCGCCTTATCCATTAAGCTACTGAGGTCCTATAAAAGTTTTAACAACATATTGATGTATCGATAAGTAGTCACCGTGGCCGAGTGCGTCCGCACGGTGACCTGGGTTCGATCCCCAGCGGGGCAGGATTTTTCCTGCTCTGTACTTGGGTGTTCGGGGTCCACTCATACCTCGTGAGGAAAAATGAGTAGCTGCTTAAATGTTAGTAGCAACCAGTGCCGGAATTGCAGGCAAAAATAAGATATTGGAATATTAAAGATATGGAAAAGTAATATAATTCTGCGCTACCCTATAAAATTGTGATATAATAACACAAAGAAACACATTTATTTATTTATTAAGCTACAGAGTCCTATAAGAGATTTAACAACATATTGATGTATCGTCTTCTTCTCATTCCAGATGGCAAGTTCATACTGGAACTGTCCCACAGGAAAGAGGGGGAGAGAACATGTTGGATACCGGTGCCTAAGAAAACCTACTGGCCTGCCGTCGGTACACCACGACAAGAAAGTTCTACGTCCCTCAGCGGTGAGTATGTTCAGATTGTTCAGTAATTAAGCGGTAAGTATGGTGCCTAAGAAAACCTACTGGCCTGCCGTCGGTACACCAAGACAAGAAAGTTCTACGTCCCTCAGCGGTGAGTATGTTCAGATTGTTCAGTAATTAAGCGGTAAGTATGGTGCCTAAGAAAACCTACTGGCCTGCCGTCGGCACACCACGACAAGAAAGTTCCACGTCACTCAGCTGTGAGTATGTTTAGTAACTAAGCGATGAGTATGGTGCCTAAGAAAACCTACTGGCCTGCCGTCGGCACACCATGACAAGAAAGTTCCACGTCACTCAGCTGTGAGTATGTTTAGTAACTAAGCGATGAGTATGGTGCCTAAGAAAACCTACTGGCCTGCCGTCGGTATACCACGTCAAGAAAGTTCTACGTCACTCAGCGGTGAGTATGTTTAGTAATTAAGCGATAAATATGATGCCTAAGGAAACCTACTGGCCTGCCGTCGATACACCACTACAAGAAAGTTCCACGTCACTCAGCGGTGAGTATGTGTAGTTACTAAGCGCTGAGTGTGGTGCCAAAGCAAACATACAGTTATTTTGGCCTAGCATGGTGAGACCAACATGTAAGGCCTGATCGAATTAATGATTGCTAGCTCTTTTGAGAAAGAATGAACAATATGTAAAAAATGAAAAATACAGTAAACTTTTAAAAAATTAAAACTCTTTTGTGTGGAATGAGGAAAAAATCCAGGCAATAGATGAGATCCGATCCACACTAATCCATGTTGTTTATATTATATAATCCTAGTACTTTTATCACATCGACTACCAATGCTTGGAAGCTGATCTGAAGAAAATAAATAAAGTGATCATCGTAATATAAACGGGATACAGCGTTGTAGCATTATGACGTAAAAACAAGAAAACTATCCGAGTATTGAATGAATTTATCTTCTCTTTGGTCTCCAGTGTCGGACGACAACTCCTCCGTGCAATCCTCCCCCTGGCAGCGCGACCACTGCTGGAAGCAAGCGACGCCGCGCCGCCACGTCAGTTCTCAGCTCCAGTTCCGGCTGCACCTGCCGCACAAGAGCCGCCACTACGAGTTCTGCACGAGGACGCAGCGGCGGAAGTCTCGCCGCCCGGGAGACAGCACGCCCGGGAAGTTAATGGTCAAGCCGCCCTGTCCGGACGCGGGTCGACCCTCTGACGCATGCCCTGGTCAGGCGAACGTGTCGTCTTCCCCTGGCCGGGCGCCCCCTCCCCCCCTCAAGACTGAAAGGCCCCGCAGCCTGGCCGCCCTCACGCATAGTCTCTGGGAGCGCGCCCTCAAGCCAGACTCCCCCCCGCGCCCCGAGATAGTCACCCTGCGCAAGCGCATCCTTAAGGAACTGGAGAGGGTGAGTCTGGACGACTTGGGCGGCAGCAAGCGACGCGCCCGCACCTCGCAGGTGAGCTCGCCCACCCCGGGGCCGCCCAAGCCGGTGAGCAGCCACAGCATCACGGCCATCCTGGGCACCAAGGAGAGGGAGGGCGCCCGGACGGAAGACAGCGGCTCCCCCAGCTTCCTGCGAACTCTGCTCAGGTAAGTTCATTTGAATCCGATCATTCTTCAATTTATCTGTTACTAGCGGGCTGTCGCCCGCTTTACGGGCCGAGGCATGGCCGTGAAAGCAAAAAATCCTTTTTCGCCAATGGCAGGTGTTGTAGTGGGAATTTCGAAAAATCCCGTCTTATTGCACATCTAGACTATAAGACAAGGCTACCTACCAAATTTCAGCTTCCTAGGACTTACGGTTTGGGCTGTAGAGCGATGATCAGTCAGTCAGTGGTCAGTCAGTGACTTTGACATTTATATATTAAGACTAGCCAAACTTTTAAGCTTTAGGCTTGAAGTAAAACAATGGGGTTTTCTTAAAACTGATTAGCCATCGTCGATGGCGCGTTGAATGCACCGGTTCTCGTAGGATCACCGAAGCAACGTCCAGCGAGGTAAAGACTTCGTGATGCCCCCATTCCGACCCAACCGTGAAGACAGTTGGAAGCGACGTTGTAAAAGAATATTTATATTTAAAGTGCACTCCAATACGTGAAACCCAAAAAAAAACTAGATTAAAACCAATACAAAACTATGTAAGTAGTTTGTAAAGAAATAATAGTTCGGCCGATCTTATCTTAACTTTAATCCTGTTTTGTAATTCAACCGTGAAGCCGAAATAAGCAGACAAAATCGAGATCACATGATCGAGTCGTCTGAACTTAACATTTTCCCCATTTATTTATTTTTATTTTTTTTATTTATTTACACTTTATTAGACAATAGGACATATACAATACAAATAATTACAAACGAAAATACAATATAACAATCAAAAAAATAAATAAGTAAAGAAAAAATAAATAAATATATACATAATATATGTCCTAACTAAAGGGCGGGGTTTAGTTATTATGCGCAAAATTTAGATTTTAATCCACAAAGGTAGATCAAAAGTGTCTATCGCATTAGCTCTTAATCGAATTTGTTCAATAACAATAATAATAATAATAATGAATCCCCCTCAGGTCTCCGCACAGTGACTCAGCCGACTCCCGGCCCTCCTCCTCCTCCTCCCGCCCCCCCTCCGTCCCTCACGCCCCCCCTCCCCCTCTCCTCTACCATCCCACCCCTACCCCCGCCCCTATCCCCGTGTCCCCCGTGGCCTACATGCCCCCCCTCCCCTACTACCCCCCCGCCGCCTACCGCACGCCGGGCGGCGCCGCCGCGCCCATCTGGAGCCTCTACCCGGGCGGCCCGTGGCACCCGCTCGCCCAAGGCCTGGCGGGGGGCGTGCCCTGGCCTGGGCCGCCCCTCTCACACTCGCCCCTGCCGCTGCCCCTGCACCGGTATATCAAGCAGGAGGACGCCGGAGGTAAGTCGCCCACTCACCACTCACCCTTGTGAACTGCTTTCAAATATGATATGTTGTGTTTTGGGGTTTGATAATGATAATGCCGAACTTGGTATATATTAGAAAACAAAGGACAGAGCAAAAAGTCTGTTATTACAAAGAGGTGTCTAATAAATGACTATGTTAGTATTACCAAAAAAGAGACCCTGTACCGAATTTGGAGTCATTTGGTTCAGCTGTTTTGAAGCTGCGTTGAATTTGAATTTATGAATGTCCCAATTTAAAATGATTTTATATATGTACAGATTGTACAGTCGAACCTGGATATAAGAGAACTCAAGTGACCCGAAATTGTTTTTTTTTATATCCAGGTTTCTCTTTTGAAGAGTTAATTTTTCCTTAAAGAGAGGTAAATTTGCACCGGTAGTCAAGCGGTTAAGCCGCTAGTCTATAATCCAGGTAGCGGGTTCGAATCGCACCCAGTGCATGAATTTTCCTCATTAATCTGAGTTTGTGACCTTTTAATAAATAATAAGACTCGGAGGGTTAGGTAGTAGAAAATGCTTTGAGCATTATCCTCGCCTGGTGGTGTTACCTTGAACTTATTACAAATTTGGTCTGGAAATCATCTTTCATAAAGTATGCAAAGCGAGCTGGATTATTTTTCTTTTAAAAAACAAGGCAAGATCCTTACATTAACATTTCAGTCTGGCTGGGGGACTATAAACATTGAATAGACCAGCATTGATATAGTTCTGGGGGCCCTTGTCAATTATTAGCCTCCTTGTATAGACAGTGGTAGAAGTGCTGGGTCATTTCCTCGAAATTAAAAAAAAAAATACATCCAGGATCGACTGTATTAAGAAAACGGAGAATATTCTACGCGACTATCTTGTACTCTCGTTGCCAGGATTTGTCTTATTGTCCACTTCCTACCTTGTCAATTACTTTCTCGTACGCTGCATTAATTAATTAGTCGCTATGTGTGGAACATGGGATGCATACGAGATCGCCTGGCAGAGCAAGAGGCTCTGTATTGTTCATTAATAGACTCCAGTAGCGTAGTCCGGGGTTCAGAAATAATAATAAAATCAAAATAAATAATAATAATAAAAAAAATATTATTATTATATTATGCTTTATTAGGTAAGACAAAATATCGTCGGCTAGAAGGTAAAACTGACCAAGTGACAGTTGGTCATTTTTTCGTTACTCTGGTCGGAATAAACCTAACTAACTATTGGCTAAAAATCAAAAGTTTGGTAGTATTCAAACATGTGCGGGGGAAAAAAAGCGAAAAACAATTTTTACCTGAAAAGACTGGTGGAGATTTCAATGACCAAATTTCAATTGTAGATGGTCCAAATGCAGATGGTCAGTTTTACCTTCCAACCGACGATATATACAGTAAAATACAATAAAATTTTAAAAAGAAAAAATAAATAGATTGCACAAAGAAACAAGAACAAAGAAGAAAATAAAGCTAATGTCCTACCTAAAGGGCGGAGTTATTGCCTGTGGCAATCTCTTCTACCCAACCCACTTTAGGGTTCGGCGGTAGAGAAAGCCACAGGCTTTAACCTCGCCCCATGGTTTACTAGATATTCTATTGAGTTCTTTTCATTCCATGCCCTGTGTTGCAGTGTGTATTATGTAGATTAAAGTATTATGTAGATTGTCAATAAAGTACTGAATAAATATAAAATCTAGACTGCGCGAATAAGTCTTTTTGACAGACATCAGAAGCTGTTCGGTGAAAAATTAATAGAGCGAGGGCAAGGTGGTAGAAAATGTTTTGGCGTTAGCAGAGTAAAAACATAAGGTTAAGTACATATTTATTTAGAAAATTGAAAAAGAGCGCGTGGCAGGCATTCGCTTGCCATGCGGAAGGTCCCGGGTTCGATCCCCCGTGCCGACAAAAATTGTTATTTTTTTTTTTTTTTTTGTATTCTGAATTTGGTTACAATTGTTTGTAAGGGATACCTTCCGGTGCGCTCATGTTGACCCAGCACTTAACTGGGAAGTATTGTGTCACTTCTCGCCCATCAGAGGGGAGGCATACTACGGGATGGGTAGGCTACAACGCAGACCACAAGCGTCTACAGTAGCTCCTGTTTCATGGCTACGAAATAAAAATGGCTGTGAAACACTCATCTTTTTTTCTTTTTTTTTAAATGGAGGCACTCAAAGACTATTACTACTTCTTTTACTCTGTCTTATCCCAATCAAGCAGGGTGGACGTTATTCAACCTCATGATTGAGGTTGGTTGGTTCTACAACTACCCCGATTGTCCTCACGAGGCTAGGGTAGGCCCCAACATCCAAAGTACAGAGCCGAAAAAATTCTGACCCCGCCGGGATTCGAACCCGGGTCACCTGGAGTGCAAGCTGAGCATTATTATTATTATTATACAACGCTTTATTAGATATAAATGGACATTATGTACATACAAATAATTATTTTAACAATGAAAAAAATTGAAACAATATATACAATAAAAATTAAAAAGAATAGAAAATATAGAAAAACATATGTCCTAACTAAAGGGCGGGGTCATTGCCTATGGCAATCTCTTCCACCCAACCCTTGGAGTGCCCTATCTACATATTTCAATAATAATAAAAACATGCCATCGACGCTGGCTTTAAAGATTAATTTGAAAAACGCTTGCATACGAGTCTGCAACCATTGGGACATTTTCATCTTTACTATTCAAGGTCTAAAACTTAACTGACTAAATTTCGTATTGTGCGCATGACACATACTTTTTCTCTTCTCTCTTTTTATAATTTAATATTTCGTTACATAATTTCGTTACATAATTTCGTCACATAATTGCGTTATATAATTTTGGTTATGTGCCAGAGCAAAGACATGAAAATGTCAATAAAAAAAATTAGCACGCTACCGCTAGACCAAGTGACTACTTTACGAGTTAGTAATGCACGCCACTAGCTCAATAGGTCTGGTCTCATGCATTATGCATGCTATAATCTCGGTCACTTACACACCACCCGTCAGCTATTACTCATTGCAATGAGGCGAATGGAATGCACCGAATTTGGGGGCCAGGAAGTGGTGCCTTCGACATACCAAGATTCGAGAGACCCATGAGTACGTGAACATTAAATTGAATTAATCGAGTGATTGTTAATAATAAACCTGCGTGAACAATAAATTAAATTAATTGAATGATATAATGATAATCCTACGTGAATATGAATTGAAATCAGTTGAAATTAAAGAGGTACTAATGGTACTATATTAAACTGTTAGCGTAATGGAACTTCTTGTCTCGAGCCATCAGTCTAAATAAAGCACTACTATACTATACTAAAAAAATGAAATCGTTAAATGATATTTAATTAGTAATACATAGTATGATTACTTGATTACCAACCTAAGTAGATCGAGAGGCGGCGACCAACGGATAGTTAGGCAAAGATTTTGTAAAGCTAGTTTTAGGAATAGTTAAATTGTGACAACTCATCGTATAAACACAAAATAAATAGTAGTAGTATGATTTACCGACCTCAGTAGGTTGATTGATCAGGCGGTGGATTTCTAACCTGGAGGTCGGTGGTTCAAGTCCCGGTTTCAGCGTAGATTTAGTAAAGCGAGTTTGGGTAGTTGTGAAATCACGAAAGTGATTAACACAAATATGATAACTTTAACTATATGACTTGTAGTGAAGCACAAGACACAATAAATGTGAGTAGCGCATCATTATTAAAAGTCCAATTACTTTTCAAATCATTTCACAATGTTTATACTCTCAGAATGCCGCCACTGGTTGTTACTCATACAAATAACTACTCATTTTTCCTCACGAGTTATGTTCTTTGGGCAGTTAGTTCTTCGGCCTATTAAGGCTCCCGCTGGTGGGATCTTATCCCGATGCCGAATAAGCCGAGCTGTCCTGGGATATCTAGAGCTGGGAGAACCTGGGATTTAGTACCGTGAATACATAGTACAGAATTATTTATTTTTAATTACTATGTACGGTACAAAGTAAAACTGGTTCCTTGTAAACAAATAAGATATTTATATTGACATTTTTGTTTTCTGGCCCTACTCAGGCTGGGTGAGGTTAATGTGGGTAGCTGGTACGATTCCCAGCGAATGGAAGGTAAAAACCCCCGTCCTAATCCAGGACATTAAATCAAATAAAATCGTTGGCGTTAGGAAGGGCATCCAGCCATAAAAAATGTGCCAAAACCAATCAATAAATCGTTGAAGAACGTCGACCCTGCTTGAGCGGGATAAGACAGAGACGATTAAAGAAGAAGACGATTGACATTTTTCTTTTCTACATTGACATTTTTCTTCTCTTCTCTACAGATGTTCCTCTGAATTTGTCGAAGAACGCAGGATGAGCGGATCAAAAATATGGAGTCAGGTTGTCTGCAAGGAAACATGCTGGCCTTCTTGCTGCTATGAGTTCTCCTGAGGAAATGAAAGTCAAGCGCAGGAAATGAAAGATCCCTTCAATAAATTAATGTCAAGGGTTCCTGTGAGGAATAAAGTCAAGCATAATCTGTGGAATAAAATTCGAAGGGTTTCTTTGAGGAATTAAATCAGACAGATTTAATCATGAACTTAACGAACAACTTTATATAGAATCAAATGGCTAATGGCCGATTAAGTTCACAATTTTTTCCGTTAGTGACAATGGTCTATCTTATTTATCTCTGCGGAGTGACCCGGGGTACCCAATGCCCATTCCACAAAACAATACTTTTCTCTTTTGACTTGAATTTTTACAAATAGATTACCTCACATGGTACTATTTTTTTAATATATTTTATAAAACTTGGCAAAGTCAAAAAGAAAATTTCTAGAACTTCCCTTTCACATAATTGCATATTTTCAAACTAAAAAAAAAAAATACAAATGAAAAGTGAAAATTAGTTTTGTAGAACTGGCCCCACTCTCCATCTCTTTCATACTAAGAACTCCAATGCGCATATAAATATTTTCCGATTCACGTTATGTATTTAAATTATTTATTTTTAATAGTAATGAAAGACACATCCCTTATTAATTGTACTTTTGTATTTCTCGAAAATTATTTTGTACTTTAGATGTGATAGCAGCATTTTGTTGTACAATTAATTTATTAGTTCTCTTCATATATGGTCTATGAATTTGTTTACATACACGAACAATCTACAAAGGGAGAATATTAGAAATTTGTAAGGAACTGAATATAATTAGAATTTACTATTTTTTTCAGCTCAACTACTAACACGGAAATCTCTTTACGAACAAAATTATTTAGTGTAATAAAATAATTTGTCTCGATTTGTAATAGCCATTTGTTCTGTACCTATCCTTAACTTTTGTTCTTCACATAAATATAATTCCAAATTAAGAATTTTATGTTTCTTCTAACGTTCTATAATCTCTATACTACCTACTTCAATTTCTAACTTTTTTTTTATTTTTGGTCAAATTTTCTTTTTATATGTACATAATCTTTCCGTCATTGAATCCTTCAACACTAATTCAGATGGATGTATTCTTCGATTCCTTTTACACAATTACACAACAGGGTGCTTCAAAACATATTCTTATAGGTTTTAGGAAATATTTCCTCAGTGCGTATTTCTTGATTTCTCTCATTAATTTCACACCTACCAAACAAAAATGCCTATGACAGACTTGATAGATATATTTTTCCTATCTTTTTCATAAAATTTGAAGAAAAAAATTGTACAGAAAAAAAATCCAAATTCCATATTATATCACCTATAAAAACTTGTGATTTCTGTCGGAACTCTCTTTTGAGAAGAAATTCTGTCTATTTTCAATTCCTCCCTAAAGCTGAAGTAATAAAAATCCTTGAGTTTTAAGTGTGTTCTCAAATTAGTAAAAACTTTAATGATTGGTTGAAGAGCCAATTATTTCTCATAGAATACTTACTAAACCCAACATTTGAACTTGAACAAAAATATTTATAACCGTTTTCCTTAAATAAGTATTGGTGTCATTTGTGCCTTTTTTTGTGACTTTTTGTACGATGAAAATATTTTTATAGAATGCCTAACCCCTCAAAACGTGTCATCCTTCGAACAAAAATAATCTTAAAATCAAATGAATACCTACTATTCTGTTGTTTTTTGGAATAGAAAAGTATCAGAAAAGAGCACGATAATATTATTTTTCAATCAAATAAATTATTTATGTAAAGTACCTATATCGTAATTTTTTTTTAGAAAATAATGCATTTAACATCGAGGAAAAAGTAATGAAGTAATTTTAAACCTTTCCATACTGCCCTTATTTATAGTCCATTATTCTGTAAAAGTTTCTATTGATCATGCAAGCATTGGTCAAATTACGGATCCCTCTGCACTACCTACAATACCTACATATCTATTGTTGAAGCTGGATATAAGAGAACTCAAGGGACTGAATTTTTTTCTCTTATCATCATCATAGGGTAGCGTCATCGTGAACGATGGTAGCCAGACAGTGGATGAATGACTGAGCACTTCTATTACTGTCTTTACAAGGAGGCTAATAATTGACAAGGGCTCCCAGAACCAAGCCAATTTTCTCTTATAAAGAGTTAATTTTCCCTTTAAGCGTGATTAATTTAACTTTGAAATATTTCTCCTATATCCAGGTGCGACTGTATTTCCGAAATAAAAGATAGGATTTCAGTAACGATTAGTCATAGCGTCTATCAAGTTGGAGTTTCAACCAATCCCAGTTCACTGGAGTCTAACTTGAGGCATGGTCTGTCTGGCTTATCTTTGACTAGCGGGCTGTCGCCCGCTTTGCGGGCCGAGGCATGGCCGTGAAAGCAAAAAAATCCTTTTTCGCCAATGGCAGGTGTTGTAGTGGGAATTTCGAAAAATCCCGTCTTATTGCACATCTAGACTATAAGACAAAGCTACCTACCAAATTTCAGCTTCCTAGGACTTACGGTTTGGGCTGTAGAGCGATGATCAGTCAGTCAGTGACTTTGACATTTATATATTAAGATAATCCTATTCTATGGTTTGGCTCTTTGACTGTCGCACTACACCTGACCACCTTCCTAAGCTCATTGGACTTGTCTCAGTCTCTAATGAAAAAAATAAATTATTCTGACAAAAGTCTCTGCCCTTCTGACCTTTGAAAGCGTTCCAAAATAAAGTTCAGTGTTTCTTGAACACCACGTTACACCGTTCATGTTGTCTAACGCAACATTGCATGGGCTCTGTTGTGGCAAGTCTCAAAACACTTTGCGTACAATAGAACCTTTGCAGACGCGGTCGGCGGGAAAACGATTTTGGGGGTGCTGGCATATAAACCTAATTAATACTTTCCTTATTATAGGATAAGGAAAGTAATAAGGATGTATAGAGTCGTTCTTTCAGAATTTAAAGAGTTTGAGTTTGTTTACCATGTTTATCATAATAACTACGAGTATGCATCAATTATTCTAGAAATGTGTGATGGATTTCATTATGTACGAGCTAGGACTTTGCATCAAATATTCTAGAAATGTGTGATGGTTTTCTTTGTGTAAAAATCTGCCTATGCATTTTTTTTAAGGTTACATTACTCTTATGTCAGACACCCTTTAATAAAAATACATTACTCAACTAGAATTAACAAATCGAAAAATGCCATTAATCCAACTAGTTTGTAATATAATTTTGTAAAAAAACAAAGAGCTGATATTTTTAATAATACTTTAATATATTTGTATTTTGTATCATATACATGAAATTTTTGATGTGTGTACTATATATTCTGTTATAAATGTGTTTACAATATATACTAGTAGGAAAGTGTGTGGATGGAATTAGTTATCTTTACGACCGGACGGTCTAGGGTAGTATGTAGTCTCTCTCAAATCTCATATATTGTTTTGTGTAAAAAAAAATTTCACCCCAATGAAAATGATGCTGTTTTGTATTTTTTCGTTCTTTCAGCCCATTTTTATACACTACTACTCGGCTAACAAAATATTTTGGTTCTTTATTGAACTCATCAGTTGGGCAAAAAAAAACTGAATCACTTTAAGAATGATTAATAAAATTGAAATATCTTAAGTCTTACTGCTATAATTATGATTCTTCCAAAATAATTATTCTCAGAATTTTAAATATCACATTTTTTATAGGTGGCTCACTGATTTTTCAGTCACATTTTTCAATATTATCAAGAAAAAAAATAATTTTAATTTCATTGAAATGATATCTTTTAAAAATCAATTTCACTCGATAAAATAGAATTATTCTGTCCTGCCAAATATTCTATCCACGTTTCCATCACCACCCCTATTAACTTTCACCGTTACCTTGAGCTCATGCTAAATTTTTATTGTAAAAAAAGAACACCTAACTGAAAAGATTTCAGAGCTGGTCAGTTATTTTCTAATAAATAAATGCTTCATGAAACTCCATGAAAACTAAGAGCCATAAGAACAAAAAATTATTTCATACTTCAGTTTTTTTTGTTTTTAGCAGTTATGAAAATGAAATTTTCTAAAATAAGTAAGAGTTTGGCCAGTGAAATTATGGAAAATCATGCTTGAGACTTTCTCAAGCGCAAAAAATCTGTTCACGAAAAGATATTGTAATTGTCATCCTAAGCATGCCACAGTATTTTTCCACTTTCAATCACAATCTGGTCTTCATTTTACAGCTTTTTCTACGGTTTGACTTTTTCGTATTTTTTCTACTATTTTGTTATGGAAGACACATATATTTTTGTATCAATTGTACAAACCATTAATTTTTATTTAGTAGTTTTTGTGTATTAAACAATAAAAATCCATTATTAATCTTTTTGTATTAAACCAACAAAAAACATAATATACTTTTATATGAATCTGAATATTGTATTTTTATTTATTTTTCTTACAAAAGGTGCATTGATTGAATCGTTATTGGTAGTTAGCAATGGAGGCTATTTTAAAAGGTGTTACGGTTAGGGTAGGGCAAAAAGGGTTAAACAATTATGTATAAATTTTAAAAGGTAAAACGATAGTAATAAACAAGCAATGGAGGGCTATAATAAATACTCAGATTTGGACTTAGTAGACTCAATCGATGTATAAGGCATACTAAGTTAGTAATAAGAAAAAAATAGTAATAAGTAAATGTATAATAATAGTAAGTCATACCAAAGAAGATAGTCGACAGTCTAAAGATCCTGGAGTTGAACAAAAACATGTACATCCAAATGCAGAAAAGTGTGATTATCAACACCCCATTGTTCATCAATGACATTTAAATGAAGATACCGACTTTGGTACCCACCTGCCAGTGTCTTCCAAAACCAGCAGATAGAACGAGAGGATATCAGCTGAGAACCCCTGCCATAATAATAATAGATAGGTACCTCTTCACTTAGTAGGTAATTAGCCCTCCTAGAATGGCGTTAGTAATTGTCATGCGGAAGGTCCCGGGTTCGAACCCCCGCGCCGTAATTGTATTCAAAATTTGGTTACAGTTGTTTGTAAGGGATACCTTCCGGTGTGCTCGTTTTGACCCAGCACCTAAAAAGGAAGTATTGTGTCACTTCTCGCCCATCAGAGGGGAGGCATACTACGGGATGGGCAGGCTACAACACCGACCACAAGAGTCTACAGTAGCTACTGTTTCATGGCTACGAAATAAAAAAGGCTGTAAAACACTCATGTTCAAAAAAAAATTATAAAAATGTCGCGTCGCTCCAAACTACTATGTTTTAGTTTCATGAGAAAGTTTTTAGTCTCCAGTAGCAGCGGCTGGCAGCAAATGGGTTCTGGGCTTCCAAAGGGTTCACCCATATCAATCCTTCCACCACCACGCCATCACACATGGACTCGGAAAGTAAAGTAAGTATTGGGAAAAATTCATGCACTGGGTGAGCTCCGAACCAATATAACCCCATACTAACTGTATATTATCAGATGAACTCCTTAACCACTTGAAACCACCAGTTAGTTACAAAAAATTGAAATCAGAGCAAAAAAAATCCTTGGTACAAATTTGGCTCTCCCGAGGTGGAATGACTTTAATTGTCAGCCAAGGACTTTCATAAAATTAATGAAGGGATTTCTCTTAAGTAGAGATCAACTACTCGTATATCTCTCTTACGAACTGAGACGATGCGCACGAACCATTTACTTTGAGAGGGAATCAAACCTGCGACTGAAGTTCGACTCTGCCGAAGTTATCTTGTTCGAATCTTAGAGCCGACACAAAAAATCTAGATAATGTTATAAAAGGTGTTTTGTAAGCCCGGGATCCCACTGAGAGCAACATTTTGTCTCTCTAATATGCTCCGAATCAAATCCCACTCACTGAAGCAACATTCGAACTCTGACAAAAAATGTTGTGAAACGTTTTGGAATTGGTAACTTGAATAATTTCAATTTGATTTTATTATCTTAATATATAAATGTCAAAGTCACTGACTGACTGATCATCGCTCTACAGCCCAAACCGTAATACCTAGCGAGCTGAAATGTGGTAGGTAGCTTTGTCTTATAGTCTAGATGTGCAATAAGACGGGATTTTTCGAAATTCCCACTACAACACCTGCCATTGGCGAAAAAGGATTTTTTGCTTTCACGGCCATGCCTCGGCCCGCAAAGGGGGTGACAGCCCGCTAGTAGTGAATAAACAAAACAGTCAAAGCCGTTACAATTATCGACTTTAACCAATTACATTGGTACTCACTTAAAGCTAATTCAGAATTCAAGAAATGGACCTATATATTTAGCAATTAACATAAAAAATATGAGGAATAAATTTGATGCAGTGAACTTCTCTACAATCTACATACTATAACTTTTAGCAAAATTATTTAATATGTTACCCATAGAGAAAAAGTTTGACATAACAAAGTTAAAAAAAAGCAATTAAGTTATTTGCTACACGTTTAACAAATGTCTAGTTGAAAATACCAAGTTGAAAATATCAATAATATCACTCTTTAGTGGAAGGTAACCACCAGACGAGGTTAATGCTCAAAGCATTTTCTACCACCTAACCCTCAGAGTCTAATTATTATGTGGTCACAAACTCAAATTAATGAGGAAAAATTCGTGCACTGGGTGGTACTTGAACCAACGGATCCCTACGCTACCTGGATTACCAGACTAGCACGTTAACCACTTGACTATCAGTGCACAATATTATCTATTTGGTTCTAACTTAGTTGTACCGTAGAAGAAGGAACTTTCAATTTGCTACTATCCCTAAACCGGGAGACAGCCGCAAGCTTTGAATGACAACAGAAAGCCAGCTATAATGTCTTTTGGGTACATAATTTGTTGTACCCTTTGCTGTTGCTAGATATCGAACCCGCAACCAATGAGTCACATTATGCAATTAATAGATACAATACAAGACAGATGAAGACTTTTTATGGCTAGGTAAGATAGGTAAAGAAGTTTTATGGCTGTATGGAATAGAATGGCCTTATCTACCAATGCCAAAAAAAGACTGCTAGTTTTGTTACAGAGTATTAATAATGTCGTCTAGTATAAAATACAAAATTATATAAATATACGATGGGTTTGTAAATAAATATCAGTGGACTCCGTTAATCAAGATTCAAGAACATTAAAAACTCATATTATTAAAAACTTAGTCCTAAGTATAGGAAGTGCCCTATGGCCCATCCTGTGGTCATATTTATTTTTGACCCCGGTCGGCCCTTCCGGCTTTTAGGCCATATTTTTTAATTTTTCTCGCGAATTTTAAATGGAATGCTATATTTTTTATTCCTGTTAATTAAAGTCCAAGTTAGGCTGAGTATAATGAGCTTTTAAAATTTTCAAAAACCTTATCAGGGACGGAGCTAGTAGGGTGCAAGTTTCAAAACTGTTACACGCTGTATTTCAGCGTTAGTTAAGATTTTTTAGTACTATTTTTATTTTCATAGTTTCAAAATATTGTTTTACACCATATGAAATCAAAAAAATATTCTTGTTTACAACTAATCAGGGTCATAGTAAGGTTTTTGTAAAAGTACTTTTTTTCTCACGTCAAATTTTCCGTAAATTAATGGTGTTTTCGAAATTGGCATTTTTAGAGGTGAAAGTCTGCTGTGACATATGTTTTTTATGCTAAAAATCGAAAGAAAACTTAACGGAGAAGTGATTAAAGTAATAAAAAAGGTCATTTAACCTGCTAGTTTTTTCACAACAGTGTCCGGTAAAGTGGGTGAATTTCGAAGTTATGGGATTTTTTTGTTGAAGAAAACAATTGGCATAGAAAATAAATAATATCTTATAAGGGAATAATACTTCAATAAACATAACGAAATGCGAAATTAAATGAAAATTATTTCTTCTAAATCAGTGCCGGATACTTTTTATTTTTTCTCTCTCTCTCTCTCTCTCTCTTGTTCACTTTTCAAAGTTCAAGTTGTATCAAAAATAATTATCGGATAATGCTGCTTCTAAAGTCGGCCTAAGGATCTCCTCTTGAGACAATTTTAGTTGGTAAGTTGGTAAAGTCTGTAGAAAACACATTGTCAATAATTCTGGAGTCAGTCCGATGGCGCTTTGAATGCAACCATTCTTGTAGGATCATCGAAGTTAAGCAAATCCGTGTGTATTTATGTTTAGTGAAGATTAATTCTCTTATAAGATATTATTTATTTTCTATGCCAATTGTTTTCTTCAACAAAAAAATCCCATAACTTCGAAATTCACCCACTTTACCGGACACTGTTGTGAAAAAACTAGCAGGTTAAATGACCTTTTTTATTACTTTAATCACTTCTCCGTTAAGTTTTCTTTTGATTTTAAGCATAAAAAACATATGTCACAGCAGACTTTCACGGCTTTCACCTCTAAAAATGCCAATTTCGAAAACACCATTAATTTACGGAAAAATTGACGTGAGAAAAAAAGTACTTTTACAAAAACCTTACTATGACCCTGATTAGTTGTAAACAAGAATATTTTTACTTTCCTTATCCTATAATAAGGAAAGTATTGTATTCGTCGAAAATTTGACCTACCCAGTTTTTCACATTTCTGGACGAATCATAGCCTCAGGATACCAAAAAAGTTGTTTTCAGCCATTGGTCCGTGCGTCTGTCTGTCTGTCTGTCTGTCTGTCTGTCTGTCTGTCTGTGAACAGGATATCTCAAGAACGGTAAGAGCTAGAGACTTGAAATTTGGTTTGCAAATCAATTTTATACACCAGACGAACCACGAAACTTTTGGTTGAAATCGGCCGCAAAATGCGGCCGCAGGGCCGCAAATATTGGCCGCAAGCGCCGCTTCTATGAATTGGTTAAAGATACAAAAAAAGTTACAGAACAACATTTTCTTAAATTAAAAAAATAATAGGGGTCTTTTCTTATCATTTTTTTGATATCTTGAACTTTTTGGACCTCGGCCCCAATTTACCGGTATTTTGGGGGGGACCCGCTCAGACTAACTTTTTTATTATTCATCCTAGATGGGGATTGTGACATATCAAATCCAATGATTTTGAGGTGCTCATTACGAATTTGGCTTTGATTTTTAGCTCACTGTTACCTTTGACTCACCAGTGGCTTTTGGTCCTGTTCCCATTCCTAATATGATAAGGAAAGTCGTGTGATGTTTACACCAGATTTTTTTGATTTCATATGGTGTAAAACAATATTTTGAAAATATGAAAATAAAAATAGTACTAAAAAATCTTAACTAACGCTGAAATACAGCGTGTAACAGTTTTGAAACTTGCACCCTACTAGCTCCGTCCCTGATAAGGTTTTTGAAAATTTTAAAAGCTCATTATACTCAGCCTAACTTGGACTTTAATTAACAGGAATAAAAAATATAGCATTCCATTTAAAATTCGCGAGAAAAATTAAAAAATATGGCCTAAAAGCCGGAAGGGCCGACCGGGGTCAAAAATAAATATGACCACAGGATGGGCCATAGGGCACTTCCTATACCTAGGACTTTACAGAATTGAAAAATTCCGTCGCGTTCAAAAGTTACGAGGGGGTGGCCACCTTTTCTGAAACATACTGTATAATGTCGGAAATGTCCAAATTAACAAATGCCGTAGGTATTTCCATCCAATCATTCACGATATTTCGGATTCTAGGTCCATGGAACGTTTCGTAAGTTTCGTTACGGAAATGTATATTGCTATCCACGTCTACGTATTAGAATGTTTTTCATGATTATCTGATCGTAAGTCGTAACTATTTGTGATATTTTGATACACCCTGTAGAAAAGAAACTGTTTGTGCGCATTCTGACGGAGAACGTTACAACCAAATCTCTTGACATCAGACGCCCTCTAACGGAAAATCAGTAGAACTAATTTGCAGGACATCAACAAGAAAAAAAAGAGACAGAAAAAATGGCGAGTTTGTCTCTGTTTTGTGCGGTGTCGGATTAATTTTTAAAACTGTGTTAATTATTGAAAACAAATTTGTCGTTTTGTGCGAAATTCGTAGTGTTTCTTGTGTTTAATGTGCAAGGAAGATGTAAATTCATCTAAAGAACAAGAAAGAAACAAGGCAACATGACAGCGAACATGTATCGAGTTGGGGGTAAGCTATCTATCAAGTTCTGGTCTACAAGAAAAGTTAAAAAAATATGAGCACAAGTTCATAAAATGTAAGGCCGGTTGTATGCAGGCTAATGACTTTCCACTAATTAATATGCAAAAGCTTTGTACATTTCATGCACGGACCTTTAATTCGTTAAAGAGTTCCTGATATTGGGAAAAAATAAGTGGACAGAATAAAAAACCAAAATATTGTTTTGTTTATCATACTTTTACTTTTTGTATCATTTTAATCCTTGCACTTCTGATAATTACTGAGAGGAGTTCTATTTTATTATACTCGAAGAAATGTCAAAATTTCTAGTTTCCTCTGGTACATGTTTGTCTTGATAAATGAAAACGTACATTTGAAAATCATTGTTGCATACTTTCATACTTGGGTACCTACAACAGCAAACAAACCATATCTTGGATTCTAGGAAGTAGGTACCTACCTGAATTTGTCTAATTAATTCCATAGAGGTCACTTCCTAATCCAATGCATTGTTTGATACCTGTCTCTTTTGTCATACATATAAAACAATCTTTCTCTCTAATACAATCGTATTAGTTATCAAGTTATAGTAAACTGATGTATTGGGACTACACTGACAGTCTAAAGCCCAATTGCATGATTGCTTATGTACAGATTTAATCATAAGTTAATAAACAAATTTTTACACAGTCAAACATCAGTAGTCCAATATCTTCATCATTAAATCAGTCCCATCTTTTTATGACAATATTACCCTTAAAAAAGTAGACAGACCCTAAGGGAAGCCTTTCTTAATGCCAACAATTCTATTTGGTTTCAACATCCTGATCAGGACAGGGGTGGTAACTCTACCTGCTGCAAATCACACCAGCTATCCACATTAACCTTACCCAGTCTGGGCAAGGCCAGAAATGCCAGCCTCATGTGTTTCATGAAACAGAATTTTCTTTGAAAAATCTGTTCCAACAAGAGATCAAACTTGGGATCTCTTGACTATGGGCAGTAGTCCCAACCATTATCCCACAAAATGTGGCTGACCCTGAGATAGCTATTATTATTTATTATACGTGGTTACATACTCATTTAGGTAAATGAGATAAAATCATGATGTATCATGTAGGATCCAAACCATTGAATCCACACACTACCTGGAATACTAGACTAGTGCTTTGTAACCATTTTGAACACCACCTCATAGTTATTCCTGTATAAATAATGTTTTTACAAGTAAAACCTCTGAAAGGGGACTAGATCAATCAACCCTACACCAGCTTATCTATAGGCAGTAATTTGACAGTGTTATGGTGGAGTGCATAGTCACTAACAGCCTGATTAAGTACAGCCATTAGCCATTTGATTGTATATAAAGTTGATTGATTAAATCTGTTCATCAGGAACTATGCACTTGGGATTTAATTTACTTTCTTTTTTTTTTACTGAACAACCTATCCTACTCATATTGTACAAGTATTGGTACCACTGCCTCCATGGCGTAACGATTGTGACTACTGCCCATAGTCCAGAAATTGATCCAAGAGTTTGATCCCTAGTTGTTGCAGCTTTTTCACAAAGAAAACTATGTTCTCTTTGTACATGTTAGGCTGGCATTATACCCAGACTGGGTGAGGTTAATGTGGCTAGCTGGTACAATTACCAGCAAATGGAGGGTAAAACCTCCATCCTAACCCAGGACGTTAAATCAAATAGAATTGTTGGCATTAGGAACGGCATCCAGCCGTAAGAATGTGTCAAAACCAACCAACCTCTACCATGATGTTGAACAATGTTGAACTGGCTTAAGCAGGATAAGACAGAGTAAAAAAAGAAGAAGAAAATTGGTACCATTAAATAAAGTTTAAGTAATTTATAACCTATCCATATCCATATGCATGTTAAGTTAAGCAAAACAAACAAGTAGATGATTCCCTTAATAGAGACTAGACTGAGCCTCTGTGATGTACTGACTGGGACAACTGCCCATAGTCCAGAGACCCTGAGTTCAATTCCCAGTTGGGAGCAGCATTTTCTAACAGAAATTCTGTTTGAACAGAATTAAGAGGGAAATTCTGTTCTCTCCAAACATGTGAGTACATAACATTCCATGCCAACCCAAGGTGGGTGAATTTAATATGTGTAGGTATCTGCTACAATTCCCAGTGAATGGAGGGTAAAATTCTCATTCTGACTCTCAAATCAGGACTTTAAAACCAAATAGAATCAACTGGTCACAATAGATTAAGTCACAGTGTTAATTGTAAGGATTTTTCTGAAAACCCTTGAACCAGGTCAAATAATAATAAATAATTATGATGCTTAGGGCTGAAATTTTAAGGAGTGTGGTCCAACCCACTAAGTCAAGATAAATTAAGATTACAACAAAGATAAGTTGGACTATCACTCTAGTTATACTACAGTGTGCTGTGATTGGTTAAAACTCCAACTTAAAGCCTAGCTTATCTTTGTTATTCTGCCCTTAGTCTCTGGTTCTTCGAGTTAAGACTACAAGTAGTTTACCTAGTATAAAATTGTGAAAGGAGATCACTATGAGCTAGGTACACTGTTACTAAAAAAAACAATTTGACACAGGACCAACAACTCCTCAAATCCCCTATAATCAACAAAATGTCTCATTATAATGAATTGAGCCCCAAAAATAAACTTGATAGGTATATTTAAGTAGGATAAAAGTAGCATCAATCATTGCTCTAGACTTCATGTGCACCTTGAGTGTAGATGTTATTTAAAATAAATAAAATAATAATGATCATGAGGATTTTTGGCTATTTTCTCTGTTTCAAGCTGGTTACGGCCAGCTTTCATTAGTTGCCTTCTGTCTGTGAGGGTAATCTTATGGGTATGGAAAAATATGTGTCAAATGTTATTGGTTCCAGTAAATACTTGCTTCAGGCATTAGATATAATGTGTACTGTGTTTCAATGTTGCCCCTTGAAATTCTGACTTCAAGATGGGCTAACTAGCACTTTAAGAAACTATCCACTCTCTTATTGAACTGAAGATAATAATGCACTAATAATTTCCATTCTCTTTCAGACTATGTCTACTTTGAGACGTCCTCAAATCAGCCCTACCAAATTAGAAGAATAGAAGAATTAAACAAGGTAAGAATTTGATTTTTTTACTGTTCATGAAATAGCTAAGGGTCTTGATTTTAAAAAGAAAAATTGATTCTAATGGGGTAGAAATAAAGAAGACAGCATTAACTTGCTCTGAATATATCTACCAATAAATTCTTGTAAGATGAAACCTTCTTTTTTCCATACATATTCTCCATCACCACATATATGTGGTCTAATTGAAACTAAAATTGGAAAGAAGAAATTAAAGATGAAATGAATGAAATAGAAAAACCTCCAACATTGAGAAAGTAATATCTTCTGGATTGATGGAATTTGCTGTGTATTAGCAATCTACCAAAGGTAGACAGCCTCTATTGTATGTATACATATAATTTTTCTAGAAGTTAATTGTGACAGTTATCTGTTTTTCCATCCCTACTTGTCTATGGGAATTAGACTGAAAGGTCAATAATAAACACAATTAGAGGCATTATCGATGACATTACTATTTATTTACACTTTATTAAGAGGACATAATTATTATGTACAACACAAATAATTACACATTAAAATACAATATAATAGAAGAAAAATAAATAAATATTTACATAATATATGTCCTAACTTAAGGGCGGGGTTATTGCCTTTGGCAATCTCTTCCACCCAACCCTTTACCATTACCTGCGTCACTCCTTGAGAACTATATTAGGTAGTCAGATCACAATGGGAAACATTGGGCTATATTGATCAGGCTACCCAACGTGAAAATAGTACAGACAACTAGAACCATCACTTACAGCATTAGCCAATTGGGTAGTCAAGTCATACAAGGTGGTAATGGGCTAGATTGATTACTGTCCAGGATAATGTGAAAAATAGTAGACAGCGAGCGATTAGCTCAAGCACTCGCTTGTCATGCGGAAGGTCCAGACTTCGATCCCTCAGACTGACAAAAAAATGTATTCTTAATTTGGTAACAGTCGTTAGTAAGGAATTACTTTCCGGTGCACTCGTGTTGACCCAGAACCTAAATGGGAAGTATTGTGTCACCTCTCGCCTATCAGAGGAGAGACATACATACCTACTATGAAATAATTTCATAGACCACAAGCGTTTAAAGTAGCACCTGTTTCATAGCTGCGAAATAAAAAAAAGCTGTGAAATGCTCATCTTTTTAATGAAAAAAAAAACTCGGACCATCACTTAATGCATTACCCGTGTCCAGAGCATTTGGGTAGTTAGGTAAAACGCACAGCTACTTGATTTCGCACTGGTAGTCGAGTGGTTAACGCGGTAGTCTGGTAATCCAGGTAGCGTAGGGTTTTGTTGGTTCGAATCCCACCCAGTGCATGAATTTTTCCTCATTAATTTGAGTTTGTGACCACATAATAAGACTCATAATCCCCAACACATAATATGAGTTGGGGATTATGAGAATGAGAGTTCTTCGTTATAATAAAAATAATTAAAAACAAAAACACGTTCTAATACTCCGAAGAGTATTATAACGTGGAGAATCAAACACCTCGGCCGAGGTGTGAAGAACGCCTATACAAAAAAAGAGACAGCCCGGCAGAGTGTAAGGTTACGGAAAACATAGTTCCCATGCATTTCATGTACTTTCAGCCAGCGAAAAGTGCAACATGAATTTCAAAAATTGCGATTTTTATTGCAGAAATGGACTCTACGTTGAAAAATAAATTGATTTGACTTTTTGTTTGACTTCCTAGGCCAACGGGAACCCTATTTTCGAGACCCCCCAACAATCGTGAAAGACATGAAAAGATTCATAATTTTTTTTTTTTTCCGTTTTTTTTTTTCATACGGATCCTTTGAGACCCGACTTCGTGTCTTTAACTTGGCACTGAAGATTAAGTGAGGTGTCTAAAGTGATCAAGATATAATGGAGATGAGCCCGGACCAAAAAAAAATTCTAAATTATAAGCCGGCGGCCCATTTGGGCGGCCTCGGGTTTTGGGAGCCCAAATCGTGAATTGAAGGATAAAACTAATCTTAAGTGGTATCAAATGAAAGATCTTGATGAGCAGATAACAAATTTATTGATTTTATTCCTTCATCCGGTCCACTGGGTGGCACCTGGTGGCCTTTTCATTTTCTTTGGTGGGTAGGTACCTTCGAATCCTGAGCTTAAAGGTCAGATCTTGGCCAGTATGTATTTTTCGAGATGACCTCGCTCTCTCTCTGCAAAATTTTAATGTTTAAGTTTCCAAGTATTAAATTAGGTAGTTCATTTTCTGCCCTCGTTTCTTCAGAAGACAACTTTGTCTATTGGTAGCATGCTCGACCTGCCACCCGGTCAGCACGGGTTCGAATCCTGGCGGGAGCGAAATTTTTTAGCTCTATTTTTTCAATTTGGGCTAAACGTTGTTTTGTTTTTCCGATCTTTATATTTGATCTTCATGACGACGCCATTACCCTCGCGAGGAAAATAGTAGTAGTTGCAGAATTGGGCAATGACCTGTGGCGGCATTACGAGATTGATTTTGGACAATCATGGGTAGCATACAAAGCTTGCACGCACGATGACTTGGTTTCGATCCCCTTCAGGCCAGTTTTTTTTCTATGTTCATCATGTCCGGGGTACACTCATACCTCGTGAGGTATTGATAAGGGACGTCACCACCGAGTTCTCTCCCGCTCATGGTTTTATCAACACCACATTGTCTCCCGTCGCTTGCATTTTTACCTGAGTTTATACCTACATAGTTTAGGCCTAGCATAAAAATTATAATCGAAACACCTAATAGGCATCATTGATATAGACCTGAGGCATGGTCTTCTATGTATTTTTCCTAACCCTATGATAAACCCAAGGCATGGCCTTCTATATATTTACCTAACCCTACTATAAACCCGAGGCATTGCCTTCTATGTATTATCCCTAAATCTACTATATTCCTGAGGCATGGCCTTCTATGTATTTTACCTAACACTACTATACACTCAAGGCATTGCCTTTCATTAGTTAATGATTTTGAAGATTTCCTTTGAAAAAGCCGATTCTCATATAAAAATGATAATTTTATAGTTTTCATTTTCTTAAATACCTAATGTGAAAAAGCATGGTCTTATTTCCGCGAGAGATATTTGTGGTGACCCCTGCAACAAGCCGGAGAGAATTCGGGTAAGAAAAGGTCAACGGGAGAGAACTCATTACCTCACTTTGATATGGTGATTACAAATTAATTTTTTTGGCATTTGTAAATCCAGGTGTTTTAATGTCCCTCATGGGAGCTCCGAGGTCTATTTAGCATTGAAAGATAAACCTAATCATGTGGAGTATAGAATCAAAAGGTCTTGACAGGCTAATTGCAAATTTATATATTATTTACTCACTTTGGGGACTCAGGAGGCCGAATCGGTGATCCAAATATATATTGACCTTAGAAATATTACATACCTATGCTAAAACTATATCTTAAAAAAAAAAAAAAAAAAATGGAATATGAGACAACTTGGTCCATCCACATTTTCCCAGCTTATTTACTTTTGTTATTCATAATGTTTCAGGAGTGTATGAACCTATATTTTCGTACAAAAAGAACTGATATCCCCCCAAAAATACCACTTCGTGGTTAAAAAAAGAAGAACGCCTCGCTGAATAGAATGATTATAATTACCTAAAAATAAATGATATCAAATTGAGAACACCTTTACCGCCTCTCTTTCTATTTCTCTGCACTCCTCTCTGAATTTATTCCTCTTATGTTTATTTTTCTTTATCCTTTCTAGGGGTCATCCCAAACTTGATTTCTCTTTAAATTTACTTGTTGAACGGCAATAAAAAATGGCGGTCGCGGTGTAATTTTCTCGATTCGAATCAAATAAGTTCAGAAAAATCATACTGCGACCGCCATTTTTTATTGCCGTTCAACAAGTAATTAAGAGAATCAAGTTGGGATGACCCCTAGAAAGGATAAAAAAAATAAACATAAGAGGAATAAATTCAGAGAGAGTGCAGAGAATAGAAAGAGAGGCGTAAGGTGTTCCATTGATATCATTTATTTTAGGTACATTATAATCATTCTATAGCGAGGCTTCTTCTTTTTAACAGAAGTAGGTATTTTGGGGGATAGTAAAGAAACTAAAGGACACTGTTCTCATAAAATTTTTTTTTACCTATCACCGCTATAGAGAACATCTTCTTGAATAGTTGAGTGGTAGGTCACATGGTAAGTACATTGGAACTAATAGATCACTGTCATGCCCGTGAGTAAAGCCAGCGTGGTGATGGACGTTGAACTTACACCCAGGGTTCGTTTCGTTCTTGTCACTGAAGTTAAGCAAGCATCCAGCGAAAGTTAGGACTTGGATGAGTGACTATTCAAATTCGAACCCTCGTGTTGCTGACTCTTTTCGGCCCCACTCAGACTGGGTGAGGTTAATTTGAATGGCTGTTTGTGAGTTTCCAGCAAATGAAGTGAGAAACCCCCGTTGTGACTCGTGAGTTAAACCAAAGCGACATTTAACCAAGC